>PVIY010014433.1:0-56547 GCA_004026745.1 Myrmecophaga tridactyla
GCCTGAATTCAAAGCACATTACAAAGCTACAGTGTTCAAAGCAGCATGGTACTGGCATAAAGATAAATATACTGGTCAATGGAATCAACTTGAGTGTTCAGAAATAGATACCCTCATATATGGACAACTGATCTTTGATAAAGCAGTCAAGCCAACTCAACTGGAACAGAGAAGCCTCTTCAATAAATGATGCTTAGAGAACTGGATATCTATATCCAAAAGCATGAAAAAAGATCTCTGTCTCACACCTTATACAAAAATTAACTCAAAATGGATCAAATCTCTAAACATTAGAGCTAAGAACATAAAACTTTTGGAAGAAAATATTGGGAAATCTCTTATAAATCTTGTGATAGGAAGTGGTTTCCTAGACCTTACACCCAAAATATGAACAATGAATGAAGAAATAGATAAATTAAAATATTATTTTAATATTTAAAAATATTAACAATATGTATTTTAATAGATAAAAAACAGATAAATGAGATCACCACAAAACTGAACACTTTTGTGCATCAAAAGCCTTTGTTAGAAAAGTAAAAAGGCAGACTATGCAATGGGAGACAATATTTGGAGACTACTTATCAGATAAGTGTTTAATATACAGAATATATAAAGAGATTCTACAACTCAGCAAGAAAAAAGACAAACAACCAAATTAAAATCTTGGCAAAAGACATGGACACTTTTCAGAAGAGTGGCTCGAAAAAGATGTTCCAACTTCACTGACTATTAGGAAGTACAAATCAAAATCACAATGAGATATCATCTCACACCTACAAGAATGGCTATTATAAAAATAAAACCAGAAAATTACAAGTACTGTCAAGGATGTGGAGAGATAGACACACTTATTCACTGTTGGTGGGAATGTAGAATGGTGCAACCACTGTGGGGAGGAGTTTGGGGCTTCCTCAGGTAGCTAAGTATAGAAAGGCCATATGATCCAGTAATCCCATTATTAGGTATGTATTTGGAGGAACTGAAGGCAGGGGCATTTGCACCCCAATGTTAGTAAGTGGCATTATTCACAATTGTCAGGAGATGGAAACAGCTGAAATGTCCACCAGTGGGTGAGTGGTGGATGAAAGAACTGTGATTCATACACATGATGCAATATTATGCAGCAGTAAGATGAATAAAGTCTTCAAGCATGTAACAACATGGATGAACCTTGAGGACATTATGTTGAGTGAAATCAGCTAGAAACAAAAAGACGAATACTGTATGGTCTGATTAATATGAACTAACCTTGAGAGTTAAAGTTGAGAACATAGGTTTTTAGGAGATAGAAAGATGGTAGAGATTGGGCCTTTGATGTTTAAAGAGTACAGGATATTCAACATAATTGATTGTATGGACCCCAAAATGGACAGCACAATACTATCTGATTATAGTACAATATTGTAAGCATACTGAACAAAGCTGAGTATGAGTTGGAAGAGGAAGGCTATGCATGTATGACACCAGGAGGAGAGATAGACGATAAAGACCTAAGGCTATAACTTAGTGAAACCTAGACTGGTCAACGATGGTGATTAATTGTACAAATATAAGAATTCTTTCACATGTGGGAGAACAAATAAATGTCAACATTGCAAGTTGTTGAAAATGGGGTGGTGTTAGGGAAAAATATAATCAATGCAAACTAGAATCTATAGTTAACAGTAACAATGTGATATGCTTCCAGTAAATGTAACAAAGGCAAAATGCCAAGGCTAAACATGAATAAGAGGAGATTACAAGGAAGGGGTATGGGATTCTTGGTATCGGTGTTGTTTCTCCTTTTTTAAACTTTTAAAAATGATTACTTTTTTCCATTTAATTTTTAAATTTTTTATTCTTCATGTTTTCAAAAGAAATGGAAAGGTCCTTGTACAGATTGTGGTGGTCAATAAATATGTGATTATAGCAGGAGCTATTGATTGTACACCTAGGATGGATTACATAGCATTAGAATAAAACTGTTTAAAAATGAGTGGGAAGATACAAGCGCTGTAGAAAATGTGGAGAGAGGGATGTACTGTTCCCTATTTAGTGTTAGTAGGGAAACTGAATGGTGCAGCCCATCTGGAGGGCAGTGTGATGTTTCCACAGGAGGCTAAGTATAGGTTTGCTATAGGATCCTGCAGCTCCGTTATCAAGTATATACTTGGAAGAACTGAAAGCAGGGACATGAATGGACATTTGCACATTGCTGTTTATGGTGACAGTATTCACAATTTTCAGTGGATGGAGGTGGCCTAAGGGTACATCAACTGATGAAGGGTAGGGCCAATGGGGATGTATACATGCAATGGAATATTGAGTGGCTATAAGAAGTAATGAAGTTGTGAGGCATGCAACTAAGTGAATAGATTGTAAGGACAGTATGTTGAATGAAATAAGCCAAAAATGAAAAGAAAAACATTATATTACCTGACAAGTATGGATTAACTATAATGTGCAAACTCTATAGAATGGAATTTGAGAGCACAGAGTATAAGGGGAAAGTTTACTGTAAAGGTTCCTAGATTGTAAGCTCTTATGGCAGGCACATCTATTCCTGAGTTGTAATGGTTATTTCTAATTTCTGAGATGCTGATCTCTGTGTGTGTAAAATGGTTGGACCCTGGAACTCTAGGTATCTGTGTGACAACTGAGACTTTAGAACTGGAGTTCTGCAGCTCTGAAAGTCAGCATTACCCATACACCAACTGCTAAAAAGGATGAAAAGGATTCAAACTTCAATTAGAATGAAGCAAATCTGGTTAGGACAAAGGTTAAAGGATGTTATTGTCTGTGTTCTAAAACTTCAACTTCTGTGTAAGACAAAAAAACAGGTGCTTATTTGGTGCAAAATTAATATTTTCTGTAACTATATGTTATCTTGTATGGACCATTTATTTGAACATCATACTTACAAGGAACCTTGAATAGGGAGTGAGATCTTGTTGGTTTGTACAGGTTAGTGTGATGTCTTGATATACCCAGGAGTAGTATGGGTGGAAGATAAAAAGTATTTGCAAAGTTCCCTTGAGAGACTGGGGAAAAATGTGGACATATTTAATTTCCCCACCTGTGAAAGACCTGATGTTCTCACAAGCCTTGAAGATTTTTGATTTAATAAGCCAAATCCTCAATCATGGGGGTTGCCCTTATGAATGTTATTCCTACAAAGGAGAAGCTAGGCCTACTTATAATTATGCTTAAATGTCAACCCAGAGAATAAAGTGAAGAGAATTGAGATAAAATAAAGTTTCTGTGGCTGAGAGATTTCAAATAATGTTGAGAGGCCAGTATGGAGATTATTCTTAAGTGTCATAGAGATATCCCTTTTCAGTTTTTAGAGGACTAGAATAGTTAGAATGAAATACCTGAAACTGTTGAAAATATATTTCAGTTACCTTGCTCTTGAAAATGACAGTATAATGATATAGCTTTTACAGGGTGGCTGTGTGATTGTGAAAACTGTGTGACTGGCACTTCTTTTATCCAATGTATGGAAAGATGATTAAAAAAATAAATAAATAATGGGGGGAATAAGAGGTATGGGATGTTTTCAGTGTTTTTTTTTCATTTTAATTTTTATTGTATTCTTATTTTTATTGTTTCTGGAGTAATGAAAATGTTCAAAAACCAATGGTGATGATGAATGCATGACTATCTGATGATATCATGAAGCATTTTTTGTATGTTTTGGATGTTTATATGGTATATGAGTGTATCTCAGTAGAATTGCACTAAAAACAATAGAGAGAATTAATAAAAATACAAATTGTTACTTTGAAAAGATCAAGAAAACTTTAGCTTGATTGAACAGAAAAATATAGGAGAAACAAATAATTTAGAATAGAAATGAAAGTGGAGACATTTCTATCAATCACATAAAAATTCAAAGGATTGTAAAAGGGTACCCTAAACAATGGTATGTAAACAAATCAGATGAAATGAACTAATGCCAAGAAACACACAAGCTACATACATTCACTCAGGAAGATTTCAATAGAGCAATAAGTAACAGTATGGACAGTAATACAATTTTTAAAAACCCTCCTAACAAAGAAAATGCCAAGACTAGATAGCTTTTTACTGAAGAATTTTTATCAAATACTCCATGCAGATTAACATCAATCCTACTGAAACCCTTCTAAAAGTTGAAAAGTAGGAAACACTCCCTAACTCATTCTATGAGGCCAACATCACCCTTATTCAAAAACATGTAAAGATACCACTACAAAGAAAATTACAGGCCAAATTCCCTCATGATTGTGTATACAAAAATCTTCAACAAAACACTAGCAAACCAAATTCAATAGCATATTAAAAGAATTATACACCATGATCAAGTGTGATTTAGCTATGGATGCAAGAGCTGTTCAACATGAGCAAATATTTTAATAGAATACATCACATTAGAATAATGAAGGAAAAAAACCACATGTAAATTTCAATTAATACAGAAAAATCATTTGACAAAATCAGCACTACTTCTTCATAAAAATTCTTAAAAACTAGGAATAAAGAAATTTCCTCAATATGATAAAGAGTATATATGAAAAATCCACAGCTAATCTCATATTCCATGGTAAAAGATTCAGTGCTTTTCTTCCAAGATCAGGAACAAGACATAAATGCCCAGCGTCACTATCATTATTCAACATTTATTGGAAGTTCTAGCCAGAGCAATAGGAAAGGGAAATGGGTAAAAGCCATCCATACTGGAAACGAAGAAGTAAAACTACAGTATCTGCAGTTGGGATGATGATATATTTCTTGAAAAATTCACAACAAATTTCCTAGAGCTAAATAATGAACTCATGAAACTGACAGGAAGAAAGATCAATATGGAAAAAATAAATGGCTTTACTATATACGTTAGAAATGAACAATCTGAAGAGAAAATCGAGAAAAAATTCCATTTCCAATAGCAACTAAAAAAATCAAATATCAAGGAATAAATTTAACCACGGATGTCAAGGACTTGTACATGAAGATCACAGAACATTGCTAAGAAAAATCAAAGAATATCTCAAATCAAAGGCATAATTTATCATTGTGGGCTCATTTCTAACCCAAGTGAGTTATAGAGTCAACATAATCACGATCAAAATTCCAACAGATTTTTTTTGTAGCAAAGCAAAAGACAGTTATCAAATTTATGTGGAAGAGTGTAGGCCCTCAAATAGCCAAAACCATCTTTGAAAAGACAGGCAAATTGGAGGTCTCACATTTCCTGGTTTTTAAAACTTATTACAAAGTTACAGTGAAAAAAAATGTGTTGCTCTGGACATAATCAGCATGGAAATGTAAGAAAAATCCTGAAAAATCTCCAAGATTTAGCAAATAAAAGTTCAAACCCCATTTGCCTAGAATGCTGAAAGATTGTAGAGACTAGAGAAGGACTCCACAAATGCTGACTCAGAGAAACAGAAACATCTCTGGTAGGCAAATTCCTTTTTGAACACCAGTCAGTTCCCTCTGTCACCTCCCCTTCACTCAGTCTCATACAGCTTGGGAGTCACCCAGTAGCAGCATGGCCTGTCTCCCTCCTATTATGGACAGATAATGTAAAACAACTCACAACAGTGAGTTAGAACTCCATGCATATCCAGACACAGGGATCTAAATTCCAGAAGACCCTGGATGGGACACAAGCCATTGTGGAGTGCTGCATACAAAAGTGTTCCTAAGGAATAAAAAGGAAAGAGAAAGAGAGACCATGATAGAAAGGCTAGTAAAGGCTGCCCTTCCCTTACTCAATTCAGTTTCAGTTGGCTGGACCACCTAAAGGCAAAATGGACTTTTCTGAAGTGACCAACCTTTCTGGATTGACCCCATATGTCTCCCCAGGGCAGGATACCCCAACAGAGAAGAAAACAGAGGCAGAAAAACCTGACATAAAAAAGATGGAGCTTAAACAGAACTTCTGTAAAATAAGAAAAATATAAGGAGGACTGACTGAAGGAATGAATTTAAACATTTCACCAGAGCTGGGGAGAAAAGTAGACAAAACAAAACAAAATGAAACAAACAAATAACAAATCAAGATTCTCAGAGAAGGAAAAAAAAGGAAAAAAAACTCTGTATTATAGGTGAAACAATTGCACAAAGTTTGAGATCTTAAAAATTGTTCTGGGGTGGCTGCTGTGGCTCAGCAGGCAGAGCTCCAACCTGCCGTGCTGGAGGTCTGGAGTTCGATCCCTGGTGCCTCCTGCCCATATGCAAAATTAAAAAAAAAAAATTGTTCTGCATGTGCAGGGCAAGAATCAGATGAAGAAGTATTGCAAAATGCTCAACAGTTACAAATGGGCCATTCTAAAGATCAAAAATAAGTTAGACCAAGCATCAGAGAAGAGCCTTAACACAAAACCCACTACAAACACTAGACAAAAAAGAGAAATTGACCCATAGAGTTAGCTCATCAAAATAACCATATGCATAGACATCAGCAAAATATTACAAAGCGTACTAAGAAACAGGAATATAAGGCTCAGTCAAGGGAACATATTAAAACTTCAGAAGAGACTCATAAGTGGGAATAACTAATAAAGATGCTCAAACAAATCTCTTAAATCAATTTATAGAGATGAAGAAGAACATACATAAAGACAAACAGATATTAAGAAGATAATGTGTGATCTTAAAGAAGAATTTTAAATATAAAAATATGCATAACATGGGGTGCAAGGGTAGCACAGTAGTAGAATTCTTGCCTTCCATATATGACACCCAGATTTGGGTCCTTGCCTATGCACTTCCCAAAGCAAACAAACAAATAGAAAACAAACAAAAAATCAACAAATGGTGCTGTTATAAGGGGATACTCACATGGCAACAAAATGAAATGTGATCCCTGCCATACAGCATACAAAAAAATAAACATAACAGAAATTTTGGGGATGATAGGCACAATAAGAAATTAAAAATACACTAGGGACATGCAACTGCAGTTCTTAAAAGGCAGGAGAAAGAATCAGTGAATTAGAAGACAGGACAACTGAACTCATACAACCAGAGGAATTGATACAGAAAAGAGTAGATAAATGTGAGCAGTGTCTCAGTGTGCCACCTTGAAAGCTATTATGTACTGCAGAAAAGCCATTTCTTTTAATTCTTGTCCAATATTGATGGATGGGACTTATTTAATTGTTTCCATGAAGATGTGATCTACCCAATTCTGGGTGGTAACTTTTGATTAGATGGCTTTCATGGAGATGTGTGTCCACCCATTCAAAGTGGGGTTGCTTACTGGAGCCTTTTAAGAAGGAACCATTTTGGCAAAACTTTAGAGCAACCATAGCCAACAGAGTCCACAGATCCAGAGACCTTTGGAGATGAAGATGGAAAATGCCCCTGAGGGTGCTTCATGAAATAAGCAACCAGGAGGAGCAAAAGCTAGCAGAGGTCACCATGTGCCCTCCCAGCTGGGAGAGAAACCCCAAACCTCATTGGCCTTTCTTGAGTGAAGATAACCTCTTGCTGATGCCTTAATTTGGACATTCACAGTCTTAGAACTGTGAACTTGCAATTTAATAAATTCCCCTTTTTAAAAGCCATTCTATTTCTGGTATATTGCATTCTGGCATCTTGCAAACTGACACACTCATGGATTTGAGTGACAGCATGAAGCAAAGAAACATGTTTCTAATACACTTAAATGTTTCTAATAAACTTAAAATGGATATCTTAGTTGGCTAACCATGGGCATATTTAAATAAGGTATGCAAATAATAAAAATCTGTGTTTGCATGCACTTATGGATTTGAGGGACAACATAAAGCAAAGAAACACATGCATCATGAATGTCCCAGAAGGAGAAGAGAAAAAAAGGGACAGAAAGAATATTTGAGGTCATAATGGCTAAAAATGTCCCAATTCTTATGACATAAATATACATGCTCAAAAAACTCAAAATACTCTAAACAGAATAAATCTTAATAGGGCTACTCCAAGACACATGCTAATCTGCATGTCAAATGCCAAAGATGAAGAGAGAATTCTGAAAGTAGCAAGAGAAAAGTGATTTGTCACATACAAGAGACCCTCATTAAGACTAAATGATGATTTCCCATCAGATACCGCAGAGACAAGAAGGCAGTGGTATAACATATTTAAGGTACTGAAAGAGAAAAATTGTCAGTCCTCAATTAACAATTTTTTAAAAATTATTTTAATTAAAAACATTATAATAAAATTCAGTATGGTAAAGAAGAACAACTGCATAGTACTGGCATAAGAAGACATACAGAACAATTGAATCAAATTGTGAGTTCAGAAATCAACTTTCACATCTATGGCCAATGGATTTTAAATGAGAGTTCCAAATCCACTCAACGAAGAAAGAATAGTCCCTTCAGCAAATGGTGCTGGGACAACTGGGTGACCATATACAAAAGAATGAAAATGGACTCATATCTCACACAATATACAAAACCTGATTCAAAACAGATCAGATTAATTACCTTTAAATACTAAAACAATGAAACTCCTGGAAGACAACATAGGAAGCATAATCAAGTCCTGTGTTAGACAATGGCTTCTTTTTAATATTCTTATTTAATAAAACAAACAATACACTTAGAACACCAAAAATGAATATCTTGGCATAACCATAGGCATATTTGAATAAAATATGCAAATAATCACTGCAAAACCTGTGTTTGCACACTGTTTCATAAATCAATTTAAAATTAAGGCAACAAGGAAAAATTTTACAAATTCAGATAGCACAGTTTCTTAAATTCCAAATATTAAATGCTAACTTAAATATCATTTGATGCACTGTCAAAAATGAATGTTCTCAGGGAGGGCCACAGTGGCGCAGCAGGCAGAGTTCTCGCCTGCCATGCCAGAGATCCAGGTTTGATTCCCGGTGCCTGCCCATGCAAAAAAAAAGAATGTTCTCAAACTATCAAGTAGAAAGTTAAAAATATCTATGTTGCTATAGTGATGACCTGTGTGACTAAACATTTTCCTGATTTCAGGAAAATATGAAGAAATGTCTTTTAAATTAACAAATGAAAACCTTAACCACCTAAAATGGATATATTAGTTAGCTTATCCATAGGCATATTTAACTAGAATAAATAAAATATCTAAATAATCATTGTAAAGCCTATTTGTACAATAGGCCCCACAAACCAATTTAAAATTAAAGCAAGGAAGAAAAAATATCTACAGATGCAGGTATCAGACTTTCTTAGATCCTAAACATTAGACACGATCTAAAATAGCATTTAATTAACTATCAGAAACTGTATATGTTCTCAAAATATCAAGTAGAAAGTTATTACAAATATCAGCTTTGCTATAGTAGTGATCTATGTTACTAAATATTTTCAAATTTTTGATTTCAGGAATTTTTTTATCCAATATTACTATAGATACCTATAAGTTTTTATTTATTTATTTATTATTATTATTATTATTTTTTACCATTTTTGTTGTTTTATATATACATATATACACAAAACAAAGAAGGATAAAAACAATAATTTTCGATGCATGCTTCAACAAGCAGCTATGGAACAGATCCCAGAATTTGTCATGGGCTACCATTCCCTCATCATGGATTTTTCCTTCTAGTTGCTCCAAACACTGGAGGCTTTACCAGAGTCATAATAATACAGTATCTGTCCTTTTGTGACTGACTAATTTCACTCAGCATTATGTCCTCAAGGTTCATCCACATTGTCATATATTTCAGGACATTATTTTGTCTAACTGCTGAAAAATATGTCATTGCATGTATACACCACAATTTGTTTACACATTCATCTGTTGATGGGCGCCTGGATTGTTTCCATCTCTTGCCAATTGTGAATAATGCTATGAACATCAGTGTGCAAATGTCTGTTTGTGTCACTGCCCTCAATTTTTCTGGGCATATGCCAAGTATTGGTATTGCTGGGTCATAGAGCAACTCAGTATTCAGTTTTCTGAAGAATCACCTAACTGACTTCCACAGTGGCTGAAACATACATCCCTAACAGTGGTGATCAAGTGTTCCAATTTTTTCAGGTCCTCTCCAACATTTGTAGTTTCCCATTTGTTTAATAGCAGCCATTTTTATAGGTGTGAGGTGATATCTCATTGTTGTCTTAGTTTGCGTCTCTCTTACAGCCAATGAAGATGATCAGGTCTGCATGTGCTTTGCAGCCATCTATATTTGCTCTTCAGAAAAGTGTCTATTTATATCCTCTGCCCATTTTATAATTGGGTTGTTTGTTCTTTTGTTGTTGAGCTGTATAATTTTTTATGTACACATGATATCAAGCCATTATCTGATATGTGGTTTCCAAATATTTTCTCCCATTCATTTGTCTGCCTCTTCACCTTTTTAACAAAGTCCTTTGAGTCACAGAAGGTCTTGATTTTAAGGAGTTCCCATTTGTCTATTTTTTTTTTCTTTTTTAGCTAGTGCTTTAGGTGTAAAGTTTAAGAAGCTACTTTTATTACTAGATTTTGAAGATGTTCCCCTACATTTTCTTCTAGAAATTTTATGGTACTGGCTCTTACATTTAGGTCTTTAATTCATTTTGAGTTTATATTTGTATAGGGTGTAAGGTAGGGGTCCTCTTTCATTCTTTTGGCTATTGAAATCCAGTTTTCCCATGCCCATATATTGAAAAGACTATTCTTTTCCAATTCAGTGGATTTGGGAGCTTTATCAAAGATCAAATGTTCATAAATTTGGTGGCAAATTTCTGCACTCTCAATTCTATTTCATTGATCAATCTTTCTATCTTTGTGCCAGTACCATACTCTTTTGACCACTGTGGTTCTATAGTTAGCTTTTAGTATCTATCTATCTATCTACCTATCTATCTATCTATCTATCTATCTATCTATCTATCTATCTATCTATCTATCTATCTATCTATCTATCTATCTATATATTTTTGACATAAGCAGGCTCTGGAATCAAACACAGTTCCCATCATGGCAGGTGAGAATTCTGCCACTGAGCCACAGTTGCCCACCCTATAGTTAGCTGTTAAAGTCAGAAAGTGACAGTCCTTCCACTTTGGTTCTTTTTTTTTCTTTTAGGATATCTTTAGCTCTTTGGGGGTCTCTTTACCTTTCATGTGCATTTGATGACCAGCTTTTCCAAGTCTTCAAAGTCGGGTGTTGGGATTGTAATTTCATTGAATCTGTAGATCAGTTTGGATAGAATTGACATCTTGACAACATTCAACCTTTCTATCCATGAGCATGGAATGTCTTTTCATCCATTTAGGTCATTTTTTAATTTCTTTCAGCAACTTTTCACAATTTTCTTTTTTATAAGTCCTTGACATCCCTGGTTAGACTTATTCCTAGGTTACTGATTTGTTCTGGTACCTATTTTGAATGGAATTTTTTTCCTTAGTTGTCACATGAGATAGGTCATTGCTTGTGTATAGAAACATTACTGATTCTTATACATTAACCTTGTATCCCACCATTGTGCTGATTTTGTTTATAAGCTTAAGTAGCTTTGCTGTAGATTTTCCAGTATAGGATCATGTCATCTGAAAATAATGAAAATTTTACTTCTTCCTTTCCTATTTGAATGCCTTTTATTTCTTTCTCCTGTGTAACTGCTCCAGCTAGTAATTTTAATACAAATAGTGAATAATAGTGATGATAATTGATTTCTTCATCTCATTCCTAATCTTAAGGGGAATGCTTTCAATTTCTCACCATTTATTTATGATGCTGGCTATGGGTTTTTCATATATGCCATTTATGATATTGAGAAAGTTTCATTCTATACCTAATTTTGAAGTGTTTTAATCAGAAAAGGATGCTGGATTTTCTTGAATGCTTTTTCAGCATCAATCGATGTGATTATGTGATTTTTAAAATTTTGATTTAATGTACTGTATTACATTCATTGGTTTTCTTAAGTTGAACCACCCTTGTTTTCCTGGAATGAATCGCACTTGGTCATGATGTATAATTCTTTTAATGTAGTGTTGGATTTGATTTGCTAGTATTTTGTTAAGCAATTTTGCATCTAGTTTCATTAGGGAAATAGGTCTGTAGTTTTCTTTCCTTGTATCATCTTTATCTGATTTTGGGATTAGAATAATTTTAAATTCATAAAATGAGTTAGGTAGCTTTGCTTTTCCTCAAATTTTTTGAAGGGTTTGAGCAGGATTGGTGTCAGTTCTTTTTGAAATGTTTGATAAAATTCTCCTGTGAGGCCATCTGGTCCTAGACTTTTCTTTCCAAGAAACTTTTTAATGACTGATTGAATCTCTTTACTTGTAATTGGTTTGTTGAGATCTTCTATTTTTCCTTGAGTCAATATAAGGTAATTCATGTGTTTCTAGGAATTTGTCCATTTTATCCAAGTTGTCTAGTTTGGTGGCATATAGTTGTTCATAATACTGTCTTAATATTTAAAAAATTTCTTCATGATCTGTGGTAACAACCCCCCCTCATTTCTGATTTTGTTTGTGTCCTCTCTCTTTTTTTTCTTCATTAGTCTACCTAGGGGTCCATCAATTTCACTGATTTTCTCAAGGAACCAACTTTTAGTTTGTTTGATTCTTTTTATTGTTTTATTGTTCTCCAGTTTCCTTATTTCCACTTTAATCTTTAGTATTTCTCTTCTTTTATTTGCTTTGGGGTTAGTTTGCTATCCTTTGTCTAAATTCTCCAGGGGGGCAGTTAAATTCTCAAGTTAACCTCATTCTTTTTTTTTTTGCATGGGCAGACACTGGGAATCAAACCCAGGTCTCCAGCATGGCAGGTGAGAACTCTGCTTGCTAAGCCACCATGGCCCAACCCTCATTCTTGTTTTTTAATATAGGCATTTAGGGCTATAAATTTCCCTCTCAGCACTGCCTTTGCTGCATCTCATAAGTTTTTGACACGTTGTATTCTTATTATTATTCATCTCCAGATATTTATGAATTTTTCTAGCAGTTTTTTCCTTGGCCCGCTGAATATATGAGTGTGTTGTTTAATCTCCATATATTTGTGAAAGTTCTGGTTATTTGATAATTATTAATACCCAACTTTATTCCACTGGGATCAGAGATAATGCTTTGGATAATTTCAGTATTATTAACTTTATAAAGACTCAGTTTCTGTCCCAGCATATGATCTATTCTGGAGTGGATTCCATGTGTGTTAGAGAAGATATTATATCCTGGTGTTTTGAGGTGTCATGATCTATATATATCTATTAGATTTAACTCATTTATCCCATTGTTTAAGTTCTCTATTTCCTTTTTGATCCTCTGTCTGGTTGTTCTGTCTGTAGGGAAGAGTGGTGTATTGAAGTCTCCCACTATTACTCTTCATTTGTCTATAGCTCCCTTCAGTTCTTCCAATGTGTGTCTCATGGTACTCTTTGATTGGGAGCATACACATTTATGGTTGTTATTTCTTCTTGGTGAATTGTCCATTTTATTAATATATACTGTCCTTCTTTGTCTCTTATGATGTCTTTACATTTAAAGTCTATTTTGTCTGATATTAGTATAGCTACTCCTGCTTTCTTTTGGTTGCAACTTGCATAGATCTTTTTCCATCCTTTCACTTTCAATCTAACTATGTCCAGGAGTCTAAGATGCATTTCTTGTAGATAGCATATAGATGGATAATGGTTTTTAATCCATTCTGCTAGTCTGTATCTATTAATTGGTGATTTTAGCCCATGAATATTCAAAGTAATTACTGTAAAAACAGTTCTTGACTCTACCATCTTTTCCTTTAGTTTTTGTTCATCAGATCTATGTATTATTTTCCTTCTCTCTCTTTTTTGCTTTAAATTACTGTTACTTGGGCAGGCCACGGTGGCTCAGCAGGCAAGAATGCTTGCCTGCCATGCCAGAGGACCCAGGTTTGATTCCCGGTGCCTGCCCATGTTAAAAAAAAAAAATTACTGTTACTCATATTCTTCAATTCTGTGCCCTCCTTCAGACCTCCTTCTCCTATTATTTTTTTCCAGCTGACAGGAAAAAAATACTACCTTTAGTATTTCTTGTGGAGCAAGTCTCTTGTTATCTAGATCTCTCAGTCTTTGTCTTTGAAGATTTTAATTTCTCCCTCAATTTTGAAATATAACTTGGTAGGATAAAGAATTCTTGGCTGAAAGCCTTTTAGGATCTTCAACATATCATACTGCTGCTTTCTTGCTTCCATGGTGCCTGTTGAGTAGTCTGAAGTTAGTGTTATGTGTTTTCCCTTGTGTCTAATAGATTGCCTTTCTCATGCTGCTTTCAGGACTTTCTGTTTCTCTTCAACGCCTGACAATTTGATTAGTATGTGTCTTGGAGTAGGCCTGTTCAGATTTAGTGTGTTTGGAGCTAGTTGAGTATCTCTGATTTGCATATTTATGCCTCTTATAAGGGTTGAGAAGTTTTCCCCAATTATATCTTCAACTAACTTTCCCAACCTTTTTTTCTTCTCTTCTCCTTCTGGGACACTGATGATTCTTGTATTTGTGTGACACTTGTTCTCCATCATTTCCCTAAGATCCATTTGCATTTTTTCATCTTTCTTGCCATTTGTTTTTTTGTGTTCTTTACTTCAATTGTTCTGTCTTCTAGCTCACTTATTCTACCTTCTGCTTCTTCTAATATGCTCTCCTGTGTCACTAGCATATTTTGAAATTGGTCTACTGTCTCTCTCATTTCTGTAAGAGCTGCCATTTTTAATTTAATCTTCCAAGTTCTTCTTTATGCCATTCTAGTGTGTTCTTGATATAATTTATTTCTTTATAAATATCCTTGAGTAGTTATTCCATATTCTGTGTCCCCTCTTGAATTTTAATTTGATCATTTGTCTGGGCCATTTCTGCTTACATCTTCATGGGCTTTGTGATTTTCTGTTGTGTTCAGGGCATTTGATTATCTTGTTATGGTTTTTGCAAGTTGGTTTTCTTAACTCTTTTTTCTTGGTTTTCAATGATGGTTTCCTTTTGCACTGGTTTGTTGTTTTATTCCCCACAAAATCAAGGTCCAGATCTCATATAGGGGTTACAATTCAACTTGAGGGTCTTTTAGAAGCTAGGCAGAGATGCCTGGGTACTTCAGGTGGAGACCCAGGCTCTGACTATATATATATATATATATAGTAATAGTAAAATAAAATAAGAATATTATAAAAATATGAAACTCAAAAACAAAAACAACAACCAAATACATTTCAACATTAGTAGGCCCTAGAATCAAAAGCAGACACCCCAAGACATGCAGGGAGTGTCTACCTAGATGTTATACCCATCACAAACTCCAGCAATTAAAGAAAAAAAATTAGACAAATGGGACTTCATCAAAATTTTAATTTTTTGTGCCTCAAATACTTTAATATCCAGAAAGTACAGATGAATCCTACAACTTAACCACGAAAGGGTGAACCCAACTAAAAATAGGCAAAGATTTGCAGACATTTCTTAAAAAAAGATATGTAAATGGTCAATAAGCATATGAAAAGATGCTCAATATCATTAGTCATTAGGTAAATGAAAATCAAAACAACGAGATACCATTCCACACCCACTAGAATGAATGTTATTTAAAAGAAAACTAAATGGGAAATAAAAAATGTTGGAGAGCATGGGGAGAAATATGAACACTCATTCACTATTGTTGGAAATGTAAAATTGTGTAACCCCTGGAGAAAACAGTTTGGATTTTCCTTAGAAAGTTAAGCTTAGAATTTCTGTATGACCCAGCAATCCCACTTCTAGGTATAAACCCCCTAAAATGGAAAGTAAGGACTCAAAAAGGTATTTGCAACCACCAATGTATTAGTGTTCTGATACGTGTGACACTATGAGTGAGCCTTGAGGGTATCATGTTCAGTGATACAAACCAGACGCTAAAAGGGCAAATATTGTATGATCTCATGATATTTCATGGTATGAAATAATTAGAACCATAGTACACTTTCTCTGAGGCCAGAGTGGGGGCAGGGGATGCGGAGATACTGCTTAATTGGTATAGGATTTCTGTGAAGAGAGGGGAAAGTTTAAGTAAGGGATGATAGTACAACATTGTAAATGCAATTAACACTACTCCAACACATATTATAATGTGGCTAAAAGAGAAATTTTATATGCTCCATATATTACTAGATTAAAAATTTGGTGACTAACATTTAGACTGTGCTACACAAACAGAAACAGTTATCCACAATGCAAATTATGGACTACAGCTAACAGCATAATTATGATAATATATTTTCATCAATTACTAATACTGTGTATGTGTGTGTGTGTGTGTAGTGTAATATGGGAACTCTGTATTTCCTTCATGACTTTTTCATAATCTTATACTATGTCTAATAAAAAAATTAGCTTTACAAAGTTTATAATAATATCACTTGGACCTTAGCTTTCATTACTAGGAGAGATGATGCATGAGGCTGAGCATCTTTTTCAAATGCTTATTGGCCTTTCACTTTTTCTTTCTGTGACATGCCTAATTTTGTATTTTGAAAATTTTTTGAAAGGATAACCAACCCAGTTTCTGAATTCTGAGTTCAATCAATTGGTAATTTATTTTCATGCTTACTTGGCTCCTTTTCTAAATGACTGGTTGTGGGCCAGTCATTTAGAAGTATGGTAGAGAGTTAATAAAATGTTTTAGGAAAACTTTTGCTACTAGTCAAAAGGGAAGAGAAGCTTGGAATTAAGATTGACTCCAACAGACCTCAGAAATACCATTAGCAATTATTGCTAATATTAATTTTAAAGGTGCCCATTCATATGTGAAATGTA
Source organism: Myrmecophaga tridactyla (assembly GCA_004026745.1). NCBI lineage: Eukaryota > Metazoa > Chordata > Mammalia > Pilosa > Myrmecophagidae > Myrmecophaga > Myrmecophaga tridactyla. The sequence continues at coordinate 16,706 of PVIY010014433.1, forward strand.
ATGAGTGATATTGAAATCTTGTTAATTTCCTAAAAATAGGAAATTAAGTCAATGGAAGATGAATCTGCATTTTCCCTACAGATTCCTGTGATACCTACATAGCTGATAAATTCCTTTTCCAGTTTTCAGGCAATGGAAACAATTAGGGAATACAATTTACTTATTTTTATTTTTTGCATGGGCAGGCACCGGGAATTGAACCAGGGTCTCTGGCATGGCAGGCGAGAAATCTGCCTGTGGAGCCACCGTGGCCCGCCCTATACTTTATTTTAATTTACTTGCTTTCTCTTACCTATATTATTACTATAAAGAAGAGGCATTATAAATTAATATTATATTTTGTCATTTGTTATTCTTGCTATTTATAATTTGTTGCTCTGCTCAGCTTGAATGCTGATATAGAAGAGTATGTTTCACTTCCTTGTTCTAATGCAGCAATATTAAAATGTTTAGGATATTAAGTAGTTGAAATAATACTCCAATATTTTTAATTTGCATATTTATCAATGTAAGTTTGTGGTGTTCTCTACTAAGAACAAAAATAGTAATTTGTTAATCTTTAGAAAATACAAAGTTTGGGTATTAAGGAAGCTGTTGGCAAGGTAAATCTTACCAACTATTATAGACATTCATGATGTTTATTTAAATTTAGACTCTTAGCAAAAAGAAAGACTTTAATTCATATCTAGGAAATTTTTCAAGTTTCAGTAGTACTTTGAATTTTTAAATGTAAAATTTACCATTCTAAACCCAGTTTTATTTTTCATTAAACCAACTAGATAAACTATTGCTATCAACAGTTTACCCGATTCAGTGTTTAGACTCTAATTTAATTCTCTTCAATAAATTTAGAGCTGTCTGTAAGATATTTATTGTGATTGAAACATTTTAAACAATGCATGCCTAGTTTATGAATGTTCTACAATGAGTAATAAAGTTTTATTTTTTAACATTTCTTATCCGGAGGTCTAAATTTTAGTCATTTTGGTATGTTCTTTTAAAGTACACACCTGGAACTTGGTAAATATGAGCACATTTTAATCTTTCCTGTGAAGATTTGTTTCATTCTTTAGATGAAATGAAGAAGTCTTAAAATTATAATGTCATCCCTCAACATAGAAGCATCTGGAAGATAACTGAATTTGTAAAAATTGCAGGAGAATTTTATTGTCTAGACATATTACAAATTTATCAATCTAAAATGCACTTACTATTACTTAAGTAAATCAATTGTGAAAGTAAATTCTAAGAGTGCCCATTACTACAGAGAAAAGCCACACTCAATAAGCTACAGATGATCATGAAAGAGAACATTTTTCCCAATGCTGTTTATGACATTGTGTTCATTTTCCTTGACATCTTTTCAAGGTTATATAATGCATATTCACTTCAAGTGACATTTAAAAAATGAATTTGTCAAGTTATCAGCTGATAAAGTACATTAGATTAATATGCAAACACCTCCTTTACATTTTCATATCCATTTTTATGCTCAGTGTTTTAATTTTTGTATTTATTTGTGTATTTAATGAGTTATAGCCATTTCACCTTGCCCCTGAGATTATTTACTTTGCAGTTAAAGTATCATTGCTGCTTCTATATAGATGGCACAATTAAAGCTGACTTGGCAATTTTTGTTAAAGGACATTTTACATTTAAATTTTTAAAATTTTGCATCTTGAGAAAACCTGTAATGAAATTTCCATTAAAATAATTTGGTGTTTCTTAAGAAGACAAATAATTGCATAATATTTTCCACCTTGTAACTAATTTCCAACTATCTCTTCTTACATACTATTATCTTCTTAAATGAATGCTGTATCTGGTTAAGTTTGCTTTAAATATTAAACATTGTGGTTTTAGAGTCTAAAATAACACTCAATCCCCATCGAACTGATGATCATATCAAATACCCGAAGGCTTGGATGAAATTGTACAAAGATAGATTGTTTGATATGACAGCTGTACCCTATAAATAGGATACTTCTTTTTGAAGGATCCTATTTTTGTGATGGGAGAGTATAGCTCAGAATTCACAAATGGTACCAGTCCCTGCACATTCAGAAAAATCTCCTCTCTGGGTTCCAGTTGTAAGCAAAGAGTTGAATTCATGGAGTAACTTTATTTCATTAAACTGAACTTCTTCCCTGCTTTTTCTTCACTTCTGCCCTCTTTAATTTCCATTCTGTCCCCTCTATATACCATTTTGCTCACTCATAATTTAAGATTTGAGTTGAATATATCTTCTTCTCAGAAGTATTCCCTGACCCTATTGTCTGGGTCAAGTTCCCTCTTATTTTTCCCTAGCAACCCATAATTAGTCTTATTAGAATATTACCACTTGGCATTAATATCTATTGGTTATTTGTCTCTATCCCTGCTTCACTCTAAGGAACTTGAAGGCAAATTCTTTATCTTTTCTATCAATACCTGGTAATCCTGGAACATTTTAATAGCTCTGTCAATATCTGTTAAGTGAATGAATGATGCTGGGTATATATGGAAATACAATTCAAGACTGTCTATCCACCTGGAAATAATCAGCATTTCAGATATTCAGCATTTAGACTCTGGCAGGTTCTGATAAACAAGGAATATTTCAATTGATTTTAAAGGGTAGATTTTAGAATCCTTGGCATCATATTGCGCGGTTAAATTAATGATCTGGGAACAATCAGATGAGTATATATTGGTCCAGGCATTTAGGGATCAACCTTATAAAACATTTTCATTCCTATGTTTTTGCCCAATTCCAATTTGCTTTTTTGAAATAGAATCATAACTACAGTTTCATCACTTACATTTATTTATTCTGATTAGTCAAGTTTAATGATATATATTAAAAATAGGCCAACCAATTTTTTTTTTGTATGCTGTATGGCAGGGGTCACATTTCAGTTTTTTTCCATGTGGTATCTCATTATTGCAGCACCACTTGTTGAATTTTTGTTTTTGTTTGTTTGTTTTGTATGTTTGTTTGTTTCGGGAAGTGCATGGGCCAGGAATTGAACCCAGGTCTCCTGCGTGGCAAATGAGAATTCTACCATGAACTACCCTTGCAACCCCAAGCTAACTAATTTTATGTGATCATTTTTTGTTGTTGTTTTGCATTCTGGATGGCAAACCAATATGGAAATAGATTTACAAACTGAATCATTAGGCTACTATGGTAATGTTCATAAAACAAGTAGGTATAATTAAATAATATCTATACACATTTTATTGTACATTAACTCATTATATAAAATCATGACTTGTGAAATGAAACATTACTTTAATTTTTCTTGCCATTGGTGACAGCATAATGTTACCAATGTAATGTGTTGTTTCCCTATGATTTAATGTCCCTGAATTTCTTCTTAATTTATGGCATGCTACTACTGTCATTTTGATCAAAATATTATGCCATTTACCCAAACTGACTTTAGGTTCCTATTTAAAAATGGTTCAAGCATATTAAGATGGAAAACAGTGAATGTTTAGCAACTTTTCATTTGCATTTTTCATATGTCTAGTTTACATTCAAAGCCCTTTTAAATTAAATTATTGTTTGCTGAATTATGTTTTGAGAAATTGTGCATGGGAAACAATTATTATCTATAATGATTAAAATGAATGTCATTTGTTCATTCATTTGAATGTTATGGTTAAACTTTCACCCATTTTTAAACTTGATATATTATTGAATTGAATTATTTGAATAATTTTTCCTTCCTTGTCTAATTCTGATGCCCAGAAATAAATAGCAGAACTCTTACCTTTGAGAAAATACTTAGTATCAGTATGTCTGAGAGTAATTTTGGGACCACCCATCCAATCCTCTTTGATTTCCTGCTAACAGCATAAATCAACAACAGTGACAAAGTAATACCCTTTCAAAACTGAACAAATGAAAAAAGAAAGCATTGATTTTATAAGCTTCTTCTTAGTTTCTTGCCTTTGATTCCCTCAGATGTGAGAAATGTCCACCACTTATGTGGGCACTGCTCTTCTTCCTGGTTTCCTGAGCTCTCAGACCCTCTGCCTTGGCCTGGTCAATCATGTTACAGGATAATGCTGGAAGATCAGGTTGATATCTCTGGCTGTCCTTGTTTTGCTTTGCTTAACATGATACAGACTTTCTAAGACCAGTACCTAAACAGGCTCCACATAACCACCATTTTCCCACATTGGTCATGTTTTTGAATCCTGTATGACTTTTCTTGTTTAGCTTCTATGTGAATCCCTAGACTTCCATGATTCTGGTGGAACAGATCTTAGCTGTGTTGGCCTCTATAGAAGTTGTAAACGAGACTTGGAAACAATGCAATCAACACCCCGGTTGGAGCAGTAAAGGTCTGCAATAAATCCTTAGAACTTATTATTGTAGTGTTGAAACTTTGAAACAGGCCAATTTTCTTTCTGTTCCATGGGATTTAATTCATTAGACTCCTGCTATAAAAATTTATTGGCGAAGTTGAATCATAAAGTCAACCAGAAAGAGAGGATTTGGTGATAAGTGGTGTAAGTGTCATAATGTGAAGAATAAAATGCCACAGACAAAATAGTGGTATTTATTTGCTGGTTTTAGAAGTGAAACAGCTTGAAAAAGATAACAGACTGTGTTCCCCGTGATGATAAATTTCAGTTTTGCAAACTTTACAATGGCTTAGGAGGAGTGGCATACTTGCTATATTATTGGGTGCATGATTACTCTATCAGTGCCCACACATATATTATACACAAAAGCATGTGTGTGTGTGTGTGTCTGTGTGTGTGTGTTTTCTGTGGACTGGGACAAAAAACCTGATTTGGAAATAAGGACATTCACTGTCTCTTTTATAGAAGTTTCTTGTAGATATAAATCTCCTACTTTCATGCTTCTCTAGTTTATAGGTTTGATTAAGCCTTTTCTACCTGCATTGTTAAAAAGTGAACAAATTAAATTAAAAAATAGAGACCTCCTTTACACATATAGACAATTGACCAAGAGAAATACCTTGTGATTAGGTCTCATTCCCTGTCAAGTGCTATGTCCTTTTTATTTGTTTCTTTCTTTTACTGTTAAACATCATATTCTTCAGAACTGGAAAGGAACATAGGGACTAGGATTTTAGATTTTCTGACTTTCCTGTAAAATTCCAATTCAGTCTGCTCTCGAATACTTAAAAATATGAGAAATTTATTGCTCCTCTAAGCAGCTCTTACCAAATACTCCATTTAGTACATTTTTTTCTTTTGAGAGGAAATCTATCTTTTATAATTCCTACCCACCTTTGTGACCATTTCTTTTTTTTAATTTTATGTATTGTATTGAGTTATCTTCATACACGATAAAATCCATCCAAAGTATACAATCAGTGGCTCACAATATCATCACATAGTGGTGTATTCATGACCATGATCATTTTCAGAACATTTATATTACTTCAGAAAATGAAGTTAAAAGAAAAGAAAATTTGAAACATACCTCCCCCTTACCTGCCCTCTTATTGACCCCTAGTATTGCAATCTGCCCCATTTTAAGACTTACAATAGGGGTAGATCAGTTAACTAAGACAGTGACTATGACAGATATATCTATCTATATCTATAGCTATATTTATATCTATATCTATATCTATGTCTATGTCTATATCTCTATCCATCTATCTATATTTATATCCATCAGTGGAACAAAACAGAACATTCAGAAGTAGATCCAAACAAACACATGAAACTGATTATTATTATTTTTGCAATAATAAATATACAACCATTATCAACGACCAGGGTTGCTGGGTTACAGAGTAACAGCTTTAGGTATTTCTTTCTGGTTATTCTAAAACACTAGACTCTAAAAATAAATATCTATATTATGAATCAGCAGTCATAGTTGTTAGTTAAAAGCTAATTTCTCAGTTAGACATTCTCCCTCTCATTTGATCTTTCTCTCCATCTTCAGGGACATATGAGCAATGACCATTTTAACTTCTTCATGCTGGAAAAGGGTGTCGACCTTCTGGGGTAGAGGAATGACCCTGGTTGCTGTTCTTGGAGAGACTGGTGCTTCTGGGTTTCAGGACCTATCTGTCCTTAGGCTCAATCTGGAGGTCTTAAGTTTCTGATAACATGAACTTACTGAGGAAAACTTTTATAGAGACTTAGCTAGAGCCTGGGCACTCCTAGGGTTTTCAGGAATACCTTGGTTTGGGGCTTGGCATACTGTGGAAGTTTGAAATATCTGGCTAAAGCTTGCATAAGAGTTACCTTCTGTGGGAACTCTTGACTCTATTTTGACATCTCTTAGCCACTGAAACTTTATTTGTTCCATTTCTTTTCCCCCTTTTGGTCAAGAAGGCTTTCTCAATCCCTTGATGCTAGGGCCAAGCTCCTCTCTGGGAGTCATGTTCCACACTGCCAGGGAGACTCACACAACTGGGAGTCATGTCGCACATAGGGGAGAAGGTAGCGAGTCTACTTTAAGCCTTGGATTAAGAGAGAAGCCTCATCTGAGCAACAGAAGAGGATCTCTGGGGGTGATTCTTAGGCCTGATTACTTGCAGGCCTGGCTTCCCCATTGCAGAAATAAGTTTCATAAGAGGCAGCCTTAAGATTTAGGGCTTGGCTTAAATTGGGAGTCCTTAATGACTGAGAGAATAGCAGAATTTCCCCAGATGGGGAAGTATAATGGGTTCACACTTTTTCTCCATTCCCTCAAGGGGTCTATGCAAATACTTTTTTTATTTTCTGTCCTAAATACTCTGCAATGTATCTGGGTATTACATTAGCCTGTTTAGAATAATAAGATATCATTCTGTATTCTAGGTTCCATGTAATTAGGTTGTTAAAATAAACTGAACATACAGGTTCTATTAGATAGTATGCTACAGAAAATTTAAAACTTGGATCAAGTAAACATCTATTCCTTTGGTTTTCCACAGAGGTTGAAGTTTTAAAAAACAGACAACATCATCCTTTACCCTGAATTCTGATTTGCCTTATTCCTAATCAGGTCCATTGCATTCATATCTCTAAATTGTAGTCTGATTTTTTTATAGCTTCTTTAATATGAATAATTCAGACTTCCATAGTGGCAGAACTCTAATTCTGATTCTCAGGTGTGCAATTATCTGAGATACCCAATATTCTAGGAATTACCAGGTTACACACAAAGAGCATAGCACCTCAGAATTTAGAAACAACAGTTAAAACTCAGGACTAGATGTGACTGCTGTATGTGCTTACAATCTAGGAACCTTTACAATGAGCCTTACTGAACATTCTGTACTTTTTAATCATTGATTATCTAATCCCTGCCCACTTTCTATCTCCTGATAGTCTATGCTCTTGAATTCAATTCTAATTATAGTTTATATTAATGAGACCATACAGTATTTGCCCTTTTGCTTCTGGCTTATTTCACTCAAAATAATGTATGTCTCAAGGTTCATTGACCTAGTTGCATGCCTCACAACTTCATTCTTTCTGTAACCACAGGATATTCCATTGTATGTGTATTCCACATTTCAACCTTCCACTCATCAGTCAATGTACCATTAGGCTGCCTCCATCTGTTACAAATCATGAAAATGCCACCACAAATACCAGTGTGCAAATGCTTATTAATAACCCTGTTTCAGTTCTTCCATATCTTTTTCACAGGTTCTTGAGACCATATTAAATATACATAGTCTCTTGCTAACTTTTCATTCTCTTGTCTACAGCCAAACTTCTGATAAAACATTCCTAGTTTCATAACGCGTTCTTCATGTATTATGGTTTTATGTTCCTTCACAATCTTGGTTTCTCTTTCTAACACATTTGTTTTTACTAATAGTTGTTGAGGGCCTAATACAATGTGCCAGATTGCTCCACATACAGTGGAGCATAGCACAGTGAATAAAAGAGAGCTCCTTTCCCTGGGAGTTTATAGTCTAGTTAGGGAAAGTACACAAATGAACAAACAAGCAAGAAGTTATATGTGAGTTGGTGGTAAGCCCTCAGGAGAATAATCGAACAGGGAATGTTGATAGAAAATGATGGTGTGGGGGTCTGGAAGACATGGCTGATAAGAGAAGACTTGAAGGAACTCAGGGAATGAGTGATGTATATGTCTGGGGAAATGGTCTTTAGGTAGAAGGAACAGAGAGTATGATGATTGTGATGTAGGAAATGCCTGCCATGTTCAAAGAAAAGGCAGGAGGCCAGTGTGTACTGAAGATGGTAATTTAAGGGGGAAGTGATCAGAAAGTTGGTCATTGTGCTAGCCAGATTTCAGGGCATGTGTGTCTCTGTAAATCAGGGTAAGGAATTTGGATATTGTTTTCAACAGTAATGGAGGGCAGAGGTAGGTTTTGAGGAGAGGAGAAAGATGATGGTACTTAACATTGTTTAAAAAAATTTTGCTCTGGCTGTAATGGAAAATAAGCTATAGCAACTCATGTGAATAAGTGAAAAAAGCTATTACTAACCTTTGAAAGGGAAAGTGGCATTTGAATTAGGGTGCCATGGTTTGATGTGATAGGAAATTCTTGAAGTCTGATTAGTTTTGAAGGTAAAGCTAACAGTACTTGTTGATAAATGTAGGTTGTGCGAAGAAAGAAAGACATCATGGTTAACTTTGAAGCTTTTAGTTGGACAAGTGGAGTTCCCTTTCTGGAAACGGGTAACCCATTTTTCTGAGATGGAGGAAGTACTTCTGGTGGGCTATGATCTCTTCACATGTTGTACACTCATATTAAAAGTTTAACCAAGAAATGTGATGTCCTGGGTGTGATCTGTTTGTCTTAAAACAAAGAAGAGCAATCAGTTCTTATGATCTAGATTTACCATTATTAATGTGCACCAATATTGCATCATCATTTGTTGGTGCTCATTATTTTTTCTGTTGAGTTTACCATTAAATGACTTCCAGATGTCCTTTTGAGACTCAATTCATGTGGTAGGAGTTAGCTTGCTGTTTGTCAATATGTATCCCTTTCTTACTTGCAAACAGTTCTACTACAGTTCCTGGTCTTTCTTTCAGTGATTGAGTTCTGACAAGTGGAACCTCAGCAGAAGACAATTAACATGTCTTCAAATTTTGGCTTCCAAATATTTCCTATTCAGAGAAACCTTAGGATTTAAATGGTCTAGAAGGCAGTCTCTGAGTAGAGGAGAACTTCTCTAGCCTTCACTGGAGGATTTGTGAGCAAAAAATGAATTTTCATTGTTTGAATGTACTAAAAGTCTGGTGTCAATCTATTATGGATGCTAGTAGTACTTAACTAATATGAAAATTGCTAGCTTGAAGATAGATTATATTGTAATAACAAAGTAAAATTTGTCACATTGCCCAGGAAGAAGGGCATGTGATGATGAGAAAACTTATATGAGGGGCTGGATATGGATGGCAAACCAATTGGTAAAACTGTCATACTAACTAGCTTGAAAAATATACTGTACCTCCAAGGCTGTGTTTCTATGGAGAGAGCTTAAAAGTAGAATGTTTTTGATTTGCAATAGAAAGTATTAGAGGGAAGAGATGAGTTCAGAGAATAATTAGCTGGTATATAGGAAAATGTAAAACAAAATAAAGACTTCAGGTATTTGTGGTCTCAAGAGTTTCAAAAATTTGAACTTCCCGAACTATGTACCCACCCCCCCCAAAAAAGCTTGAAAAGTTTGAATAATTCAAAGGTTAAACAACAAAATAAGAATAAAAGAAAATTTTAGTTACAAAGGTCCATTAAGACTCAGTCTTTCCACAAAGGTTAGAGTGAATACTCTTTTTTCAGTTTGTCTCGATGTCTCTGTGATAGCTGCCATTAAAGAGAAAGAGAGAGAGAGGGAGGGAGATAGAGAGGGAGAAAGAATGAGAGGGATAAGAAAATGATAAAATTATATATAGAAAACCCTGGGGACCACTCAGAACAAAAATATCCTGTGTCCTACTTCCTCTTTGAATACCCTCTTGAGTTTCCTCTTGATATACCTTTTGAAATTTGAAATCCCCACCAAGGCAGCCAACCTGTACAGTCAATAAGTCTGTAGTCCATCATGTTTGACCCAATACAAAATAAAACCTGCTGGCCTTGAATCTGCCTCTAACACAAGCAAACCCTCATCCAACCAATAAGAGTCAAGTGAACTTCCTTTTTATGTCTATAAAAATTATGTGCTATCCCTACAATGCTGAAGCTGCTTTCATTTTTGCAAGAGATCTGGCTTTCTTGCTGCAGCAAAACTTTGGTGTCCCAAATAAAATGCTTCAAACTCAACTCTTTTAACAGAAGTGATGAAATAAAGCAGATTTAAGAACTAGTTCTAGAAACGAGCTTTTGTGGTGATCCCTGGAACATGGAACTGAATTGGGCCAACTAGATCAAACACCTGCTAAATATTTTTTCTTCATCTTTTATTATCCTTCAGCCAGATTCCGCAGGCTTTCCAGTAAACAGCATCTTCTTAAACATTTAGGAATGAATTCTCTCCACTGTTAAATGTCTTCTTGTTTAAATCTATTAGATTTAGGAACATAGATGATGGTACTAAATTTGGCATTAAAAAGTAAAAGTCCCTTCATGAGGGTAAAGCAATTATAAACTATAAGCCATAATAAAATACAAGAGAGTATATATGTTTTTATATCCTGTATAATGTACATTTATATGATATGTTATCTATTATAATCATATATAACATATATGATTTTTTAAACTTTTTTATTGTATAATATAACATATATACAAAGCAAAGAAATAAAAAAGCAATAGCTTTCAAAGCACTCTTCAAGAAGTAGTTACAGGACAGATCTCAGAATTTGTCATGGGTTACTATACACTCCTCTTAGATTTTTCCTGCTAGCTGCTCCAGAATATAGGAGGCTAGAAGGCATAACTATTTTTTTATTATCACAATCTACTTTTTTTTCTTTTTTGTGAAAAATAACATACATACAAAAAAGCAATAATACAAATCACAGCACCACAATCAGTTATAGTATATATTTCAGAATTTGGCATTGGTTACAATTCCACAATTTTAGGTCTTTACTTCTAGCTGCCCTAAGACAAGAGATCTCAATTTAATGATTCAGCAATCATATTCATTTGTTATATCCTATCTTCTCTGTATGACTCCACCATCACCTTTGATCTTTCTATCCCTCTCTTTAGGGGTGTTTGGGCTATGGCCATTCTAACTTTTTCATGTTGGAAGGGTCTGTCAATAATATGGGCTAGGGAGATGGAACTATCTGATGTTTTGGAGAGGCTGGGCCTTCTAGGTTTCAGGACTTATCTGGACCAGGGACCCATCTGGAGGATGTAAGTTTCTGGAAAATTATTCTAGTGCATGGAATCCTTGTGGAATCTTTTTTTTTTTTAAATTTGCATATGGGCAGGAGGCACCAGGGATCGAACTCCAGACCTCCAGCATGGCAGGTCAGAGCTCTGTGTGCTGAGCCATGGCAGCCGCCCTCCTTGTGGAATCTTATATATTATTCTAGATGTCCTTTAGGATTGACTGGAATGATCCTGGTTGTGGTTTGGCAAGTTATGATAGGTAGCAATGTCTAACTGAGGTTTGTGTAAGAGCAATCTCCACAGTTGCCTCTCGACTGTATTTGAACTCTTTCTGCCACTGATAGCTTATTAGTTAAATTTCTTTTCCTCCTTTTGGTCTAGATGGAATTGTTGATCCCATAGTGCCAAGGCCAGGCTCATCCTTGGGAGTCATCTCCCACAGGGAGATTTTCACCCTGATGTCATGTCCTACCTAGGGGGGAGGGCAATGATTTCACTGGCAGAGTTGGGCTTAGACAGAGTGAGGCCACATCTGAACAACAAAAAAGGTTCTCCGGAAGTAACTTTTAGGCATGCTATAGGTAGGCTAAGCTTCTCCACTACCGACATAAGCTTCACAAGAGTAAGCCTCAAGATGAAGGACTTGGCCAATTGTTTTGGGTGTCCTTAAAGTTTGGCACAGTATTAGGGGATTCCATGATGGTAAAGTTTAGTATTTCACATTTTTTCTCCCATCCCTCAAGGGACTTTGCCAATACTTTTTGATTATCTGCTTAATATGGTCTAGGGTGTATCCGGGCATTACATTAAGATATACAGGATTAAAGGACCTCTATCTTACTCTGGGATCTCTGTGTTTCAATTATGCAAATGAGCTCTGCAGATAGGTTGATTTAGAATATGTGCAACAGAAAATTTTGGTTCCAGACCAAATAAACATTTCTACCTTTGGTCTCAAAGAGTATATATGGTTCTAAAATATGGATGATGTCTTCCTTACTCCTGTGTTCTGAATTACTTTAACCCCGATCTGATTGGCTTCGTTCTTATCTCTAAATACCAGGTTTATATATATACATTTAAACATTCTTTGTACACTAATCATACCATTGAAGTAGTTCTTGCAAGAACTAATTTATATTTCTCGTGTTACTCAGTGGGACACATGGGTCTATACAACCTCTTTCAATCATGTTCATCTTCAATATGGTAATATTACTTATAGACCCACTAGAGAACAGCCTTCACTTCAATCTATTTCCTTACATTGGAGTTCAACCTCATTAGCTAACCATTCACTGATCTCTAGCTTCTATGTATCTTTTTTTTTCTTTTTAAAATTTGCATATGGGCAGGAGGCACCAGGGATCGAACTCCAGACCTCCAACACAGCAGGTCGGAGCTCTGCCTGCTGAGCCACGGCAGCCGCCCTCTATGTATCTTTAAGTGCTCTATATTCTGTACTATAAGCCTCTGATTTTACCTTTACTATGGTCGTAAAAGTGGAATCATATATTATCTATCATTTTGTGTCTGGTTTTTTCACTCAGCATTAGATACTCAAGGCCCCTCCATCTTGTCGTATGCTTCAGGATGTCATTTCATCTTACTGCTGCATAATATTCCATTGTATGTATATACCACATTTTGTTAATACACTTGTCTGTTGATGGGTATTTGGTTTGTTTCCATCTTTTGGCAATTGTGAATAATGCTGCTATAAACATTGGAGTGCAAATGTCTTTGTGTAATTGCTTTCAGCTCTTCTGGGTATATACCAGTAGTGTTACTGCTGGGTCATAGGGCAACCGGATATTTAGTTTCCTAAGGAACCACCAAACAGTCTTCCATAGTGTCTGTGCCATTTTGCATTCCCACCAGCAGTGCATAAGTGTCCAACTTCTCCACATCCTCTCCAACATTAGTGGTTTTCGGGTTGTTTAATAGCAGCTATTCTTATAAGTGTGAGGTGGTACCTCATTGTAGTCTTGATCTGCATTTCCTTATAGCCAATGAAAATGAACATTTCTTCATGTGCTTTTGAGCCATCTGTATTTGTTCTTCAGAAAAATGTCTATTCATATCTTTAGCCCATTTTATAATTGGGTTATTTGTCCTTTTGTTGTTGAGTTGTATGATTTCTTTGTATATATAGGAAATCAAACCATTGTTCAATATGTGATTTCCAAATATTTTCTCCCATTGATTTGGCTGCTTCTTCACTTTTTTTTTTTTAATCTTTTGAGGTTTAGGAGCATTTGATTTTGAGGAGTTCCCATTTATCTATTGTTTTTCTTTTGTAGGTTGTGCTTTGGGTGTAAAGTTTAGGAAGTTACCTCCTATTACTCCTATTACTAGGTCTTGAAGATGTCTCCCTACATTTTCTTCTAGAAAATGTATGGTTTTAGTTTTTATATTTAGGTGTTTGATACACTTTGAGCTAATTTTTGTATAGGGTGTGAGGTAGGGGTCTTTTTTCATTCTTTTGGCTATTGATATCCAGTTCTCTATTGCCCATTTATTGAAAAGACTATTTTGTCCCAGTTCAGAGGATTTGGAGGACTTGTCAAAAATCAGTTGACCATAGATTTGGTTGTCTATTTCTGCACTCTCAATTCAATTCCATTGGTCAACATTTCTATCTTTGTGCCAGTATCATGTTGTTTTGACCACTGTGGCTTTATAATAGTTTTTTAAAGTCAAGAAGTGTTAATCCTTCCACTTCATTCTTCTTTTTTAGGATGCTTTTAGCTATTCAGCATCTCTTTCCCTTCCAGATGAATTTGGTAACTAGCTTTTCCAAGTCTTCAAAGTAGATTGTTGGAATTTGATTGGTACTATGTTGAATCTATAGATCAATTTGAGTAGAATTAACATCTTAACTATATTTAGCCTTCCTATCCGTAAGCAGGAATGTCTTTCCACCTTTTTAGGTCTTTGATTTCTTTTAGCAATGTAATGTAGTTTTCTTTGTAAAAATCCTTTACGTCCCTACTTAAGTTCATTCCTAAGTACTTGATTATTTTGGTTGCTATTTTGAATGGAATTTTTTCCTTAACTGACTTCTCAATTAGGTCATTGCTTGTGCATAGAAATGTTACTGATTTTTGTGCATTAATTTTATATCCTACCACCTTGCTGAATCTGTTTATTAGCTCAAGTAACTCTGCTGGAGATTTCTCTCAGGATTTTCAAGTACAATTTCATGTCATCTGAAAATAAGGAAAGTTTTACTTCTTCCTTTACAATTTAGATGCCTTTTACTTCTTTGTCCTGCCTGATTGCTCTAGCTAGAACTTCTAGCACAGTGTTGAATAATAGTGGGCATCCTTGCCTCATTCCTGAATTTAGAGGGAAACCTTTCAGTCTCTCTTCATTGAGAGTGATGCTAACTACTGTTTTTTTCATATATGCCCTTTATCATATTGAGGACTTTACCTTTGATTCCTGTCTTTTGAAGTTTTTTTTATTAGAAATAGATGTTGAATTTTGTTGAATGCTTCTTCAGCATCTGTTGAGAGGATCATGTGATTTTTCCCTTTCTATTTGTTAAAGTGCTGTATTACATTACTTGATTTTCTTGTGTTGAACAATCCTTGCATTCCTGATATAAACCCCACTTGGTCATGATGTATAATTCTTTTTTGTTGGTTTAGATTTGCTAACACGTTGTTGAGAATTTTTGTTTTAGTGTTCATTAGGGAGATTGGCCTGTAGTTTTCCTGTCTTATAGCATCTTTATCTGGTTTTGGTATTAAAGTGATATTAGCTTCATAAAATGAGTTAGAGTTCATTTTTCCTCAATTACTTGGAAAAATTTGAGCAGGATTGGTGTTAGTTGTCTTTGGAATGCTTGATAAAATTCCCCTGTGGAGCCAGCTGGCCCTGAGCTTTTCTTTGTAGGAAGATTTTTGATGACTGATTGAATCTCTTCATTTGTGATTGGTTTGCTGAGATTTTTCTATTTCTTCCTGCATTAGTGTAGCTTGTTTATGTGTTTCCAGTGATTTATTCATTTCTTATGAGTTGTCTAGTTTGTTGTCATAGCATCATCTTATGATATATTTTATTTCTTCAGGGTCTATGATAATACACCCCTTCTCATTTCTGATTTACTTTATTTGCATCCTCTCTCTTTTTTCTTTGTCACTTTTGTTAGTGGCCCATTAATTTTATTGGTTTTCTTAAAGAACCAACTTCTCATTTTATTGATTCTTTCTGTTGTTCTTTTGTTCTCCCATTCATTTAACTCTGCTTTAATCTTTGGTATTTCTTTCCTTCTATTTGTTTTTGGGTGAGTTTGCTGTTTTTTCTCAAGTTCCTCCTGGTGAGCAGTTAAGTCCCTGATTTTTGCACTTTCTTGTTTTTTTAATATTGGCATTTAGGGCAATAAATTTCTCTCTCAGCACAGCTTTTGCCACATCCCATAAGTTCTGATATGTTGTATTCCCATTTTCATTCCTCTCCAGATAGCTACTGATTTCTCTATCAATTTCTTCTTTGACCCATTGGTTGTTTAAGAGTGTGTTATTTAATATCCATATGTTTGTGAATGTTCTTGTTCTTTGATGGTTATTGGGATCCAGCTTCATTCCATTGTGATCAGAGAAAGTGTTTTGAATAATTTCAGTGTTTTTAAATTTATAAAGACCTGTTTTGTGCCCCAGCATATGATCTATCCTGGAGAATGTTTTATGAGCACTACAGAATAGTGTATATCTTGGTGTTCTGGGGTGCAATGACCTATATATGTCTGTTAGGTCTAATTCATTTATCAATTTAATTTTTTTATTTCCTTGTTGATCTTCTGTCTGGTTGTTCTATCTATAGAGGAGAGTGGAGTATTGAAGTCTCCTACTATTATTTTTTAAATATCTATCAATCCCTCCAGTTTTGCCAATGTCTGTCTCAAGTACTTTAGAGCTCCTTGATTGGGAGCACAAACATTTATGATTGCTATTCCTTCTTGCTGAATTGTCCCTTTAATTAATATACAGTGTCCTTCTTTGTCCTTATGGTGTCTTTACATTTAAAGTCTATTTTGACCAATATTAGTATATTTACTCCTACTTTCTTTTGGTTACAACTTGTATGGAAATTTTTTTCCATCCTTTCACTTTCAATCTATTTGTCTCCTTGTATCTAAGGATATTTGTATCCTTGAGTCTCTTATAAGCAGCATATAGCTGGACTATATTTCTTAATCCATTCTGCTTATCTCTGTCTTAATTGGTGAGTTTGGTTCATAACATTCAAAGTTATTACTGGAAAGGCATTTCTTGGATACACTATCTTATCTTTTGGATTTTATTTGTCAGATGTATGTATTATTTTCCCTCTTTCTCTTTTTATCCTTTAATTTACTCTTACTGGTGCTCTTCAATTCTGTGCCCTCCTCCAGACCTCCCTCTCCTGTCTTTTTGTTTTTTTTTTCAACTGGCAGAACTCCCTTTAGTATTTCTTGTAGGGCCAGTCTCTTGTTGACAAATTCTTTCAGGATTTGTTTGTCTGTGAAAATTTTAATCTGTCCTTCCATTTTGAAGGACAATTTTGCTGGGTACAGAATTCTCGGCTTGAAGTCTTTCTCTTTCAGGATCTTAAATATATCATGCCACTGATATATTTACCTCCATGGTACCTGTTGGTTAGTCTGAACTCAGTCTTTGGTTCTCCTAGTATGTAGTAGGTTACTTTTCTCTTGCACTTTCAGAACTTTCTGCTTCTCTTCAACATTTGACAGACTGATCCAAATGTGTCTTGGGGAAGGCCTATTTGGATTTATTTTATCTCGAGTTCATTGAGCTTCTTTGACTTGTATACTTATGTCCTTTCTAAGGGTTGGGAATTTTCCTCCATTATATCCTCAACTTCTCTTCTTAGCCCTTCTTCTCTTCTCCTTCTGGGACTCCAATGATTCTTATATTTGTGTGCTTTGTTTTGTCCATCATTTCTCTGAGATCTGATTCAAATTTTCCCATTTGCCATTTGCTGTTTTGAGTATTGAAAATCAGTTATCCTGTCCTGTAATTCACTTGTTCTTTCTTCTGCCTCTTCACATCTGCTGTTGTGTGTCTCCAGTGTGTTTTTTATTTGGTTAACAGAATCTTTAATCTCTGTGATATCTGCTATTTTTCTATTTATTCTTTCAAATTCTTCTTTATGGTCTTCTACTGTCTTCTTAATGTCCTTTATGTCATTAGCCATCCCACCTATTTTATTCATTAGAGTTATATGAGCATCTTTGATTAGTTGTACCAATGTCTGTGTCTCCTTTGGTGTTTTAATTTGGTCATTAGGCTGGGCTCTTTCTGTCTCCATTGTGATATGCTTAGTGATTATCTGTTGTTTTCATCACAGATAAATGTCTTGATTGATTTACTTTGGAAATTGATTTCCTTCAGTATTCTAAAGCCTTGTGTTTGTGGGATGGATGTGTAGCAGGATGCAGGGTAGGGGGTGGAGCACAGCAGTGCGGAGATGCATTGCAGTGCAGGTGTGGGTACAGATCAGGGATGCTACGCTGGTGCTTGTGAATGTGGGTGCCCAGTGGCTGGAGAGGATGTGGCTGTGCGGGTGCATGGGTCTAGTGAGCACTGGTCTAGGGTGTGGGGCCCTTTGTGCTTATGTGCAGAGCTCTGTCACCGGGTCAGCATTATGCCTGCATGGGCTAGGGGCAGATGTGACCCAGCCGCGCAGGTCAGCACTTTCCCAGAGATGGGGGGCATGACTGGGAGCGGTGCACATGCAGGGGTCTAAGAGTGCCATAAAGGTGGATCTAGGAGTGCTGTAAACTGATGTGCCTGTGTGGAGAGCTCAGGGAGGGCAAGGTGGGGCTGTGTGTCAGCATTGGCTGGGGAGGGAAAATACCAACTAAATTTTAGAGGTAAGTATATTAGCAAAGAAATTATTAATCCATTTGTATTTAAATGACTCCTATTAGGAACTTGGAGCTGCCAGAATTGAAAACATGATTGAAGGAGTTCCTCTCAAGGGCAAAATCAGGTTCTAATTAAGAAAATTTTCTCAGTGCCAGGAACCTCTTTTTTCCTAACAGAAATGCATAACTATTACTGTCCATGGACAGCTGTGTGTTTCCCATTTTTCTCGTTCTAAATAGGAGTGTTTACTGTAGTTATCATGACTCTGGTATACCACTGTGTGTCTGTGATGAGAGAAGATAATTTGTACATGGATTGCTGGAACAAAAACAACCATCTCTGGATCTGATGGAGAGTTCCAGGTGTGACTCCTAGATTTTGTACATTCACCTGAATGACATAACCAGATCAGATTTTGTTTTTTTTTTCTCTTGGGAAAGGGGTGATGCATTCTATATGGGGGAAGAATCATGTAATAGATATTTGGTGAAAAGAAGGATGGACTATGGCAAGGAATGTCTAGGTATTCACCAAATATATCTCACTTTCCTCCTGGCATAAATCCAGACTACATTTTCCAAACTTTATCCAGTAAGGTGTGGACTTGTGACCAAATTCTGATCAATGGAATGTGAGCAAATGTTGAACCTACCCCCAAATGCTTCTCCATGATCACTTACAGGCTGAATATCCAAACCCTAGAGTGATTATGGCAATCATGTTTGTGTTGAAGAAGTCAAAGCCTAGATGAGCCCAGTTTCTGGATTATAGCACAGAGCAAAATTTCTTCCCTCACCCAAACCCTCTCCCCACTGATTGGAGTTTTATTTATGTATGCATGCATGTATTTATTTATTTTTTTGCATGGGCAGGCACCGGGAATTCAACCCAGGTCTCCAGCATGGCAGATGAGAACTCTGCCTGCTCAGCCACCATAGCCTGCCCAGAATTTTAATTGTTTATTCATACTGAATCCGGTACACAGCATTACCTGTTGAGATTTATACCCCTTCCATATTTTTCCCTTATACAGTTTTCTTAATGATGTATCAGGACCCATAAATCCCAATGCTTACAGAGTCTAGATAGCCAGAACTAAGAAAATAGGAAATGCAGCAAGCTCCAGGGAACTGGAAAGTTCATGCACAAACCAAATCAACAAAAACCACTATTGGCCAGTGTGTTCAGAAGAGTGCAATTTTGGGACCCCTGGTTTATATCTTCATCTGAACATGTTTATACATTTATTTCCTGGAAAATTTGAGAAGAGAGTCCCTAAAATTTTCTGTTTAGGTGGACATGTATTCATTATTTATATCTTTTGAGTATGATATTGCAAACATTTCCTGCGTTGCTAAACTTCATTACCTTGTGGTTCACATTTCTCTTGCTTGTTCATCAAGATATCAAGAGAAACCTTGCTCCATGACTGCTGAAATCCATATACATACTTTCCTAATATTTCTAAAGTTGTGTTCTGAAGACCGTGAGCATTAGAATCACATGAGGAATTTGAAAATTCTATCTCATCTCAATTTATTGGCTCAGAATTTCTGGGGAGGTGAACAACTGTGAATCTTCATTCTTGACCAGTTCCCTGAGGAACTCTTAGGTTTTAGTTCTTCTAGCATGTATTTCTTTTGTTTGACCAATTCTAGCATATAAAATTAAATATATCTAATGATGGTTTCCTATAGATCAAGATTTGGCAAGCTTTTTAAATATAGGGCTAGTGAGTAAATATTTTAGGCTTTGCGGGCCATGTACAATCTCTATCATATTTTTCTTCTTTTTAAAAAAATTAATGTAACAACTTTTTTAAATGGTGAGAACTATTTATAGCTCATGGCTGGTATACATAAGCATAAGTCTTGGCCCAAGAGTCATGGTTTGCTGAATCCTGCTGTGTTAGTTAGATTCAGTTGTCAACTTGGCCAGGTGAGCATAACTAGTCTTGTTGCTGCGGACATAAGCCAATGGTATGTGAACCTCATCTGTTCCTAATTACATCTGCAGTCGGTTAGGAGGCATGTCTGCTGCAATGAGTGACGTTTGACTTAATTGGCTGGTGCTTAAATGAGAGAGGGCAACATAGCACATAAGCAGCTTGGCATTCCTCATCTCAGCACTTGCAGCTCAGCCCAGGCCTTTGGAGATGCAGAAAGAAGTTATCCCAGGGAAAGATGTTGGAACCCAGGGGCCTGGAGAGAAGACCAGCAGAGACCATCCAGAGCCTTCCACATAAGAAAGGACCTCAGTGGAAAGTTAGCTGCCTTTTCTCTGAGAACCAACAAAATAAATCCCCTTTTATTAAAAGCCAATCCATCTCTGGTGTGTTGCATTCCCGCAGCTAGCAAACTAGAACACCTGCATAAGATGAATCTTCCTTTTCTGGGTGCATATATCCTTTAAATGAAGAATTTCTAAGCTGTATTACAGTAAATTCTAACTCTGCAGGATGAATTAAAAGCCAAAAATTTGTGCTTAAATAATATTGGGGAATATGATTCATTATTTCATCTTCATGGAAAATCACAAAGCATATTAACATACTAAAGATTCTGAGATACCTGGTTGACTAGGCCCATATTTAACAAGATTCCAAATATGGAATCTTTTATTTTCACACAGTCTCCATTAATATCCTGAGAATAGGTTTTCTGGAGAATACTTTTGGGAAATTTAGGTTTAAAAACTCTATTCCAGAATCTTGTCCATGAGTAAATATTGTTAAGTTCAATGGTATAGCTTACAGAATATGCTTTTTCCCCCAATTTCAAAAATCAGATTGATATATTCTAGTCTCCAGACTTGTGTCATCTCTTCTCTTTTCCATTACTCCACAATAATCAAACCTGATCAGTTTTTTGTTATCTTTTATAAAAGTGATGATTTACTTTGCGTATTCACTCAGCGTTCTGAATAAATCCATCATTTTCATGGCATTTGAATTTAATTAGAACAGTTAGGTTTTTCTGCTGTGATCTTTTTCTTTTTTAACCCATCTTAAATGTTCATTCCATTTAACAGTGATTTACCTTTCAGTTCTTATCCTCTATTTTATCTTCAGGAGAAAATGAGGCTCAGAAAAATTCCAGAATATGCTCAATCATATAAAAAATATTTAACAGAATGAGAATTTTAGAAGATATGCAAATATTAAAGGTGATCACTTTATTATTACCTTGTCATTACCTATAAGCAACTTGTGGTTGTAAAGTCCTATGTTTTCAAATGTGCTTAAATTTGTATGCACTCAATTTTATATGAAATCAAGACTATTTGAACATATTTGAAAAGAAACTTGTATCATGTCTTTAAATGGAAATGCATAAAATGAATACTAGCAAACACTTTTATAGAGCTTGCTATGGGCCAACTACTGTACTAGGGACTTTTATATATTTTTGCTCATTTAAACTATGTATTAAGGTATTATTTGTATTTATAGTAGAAAGATGAGTAAATTGAAGCATAGTGAAGGGAAGTAAAATGCTCAAAGAAGGCAACCTAATCAGTAAGTATGGGAAGGAGGATTTGAGCCTATCAGTCTGGTTCCAGAGTTAATATCTCACATTCTGCTAAAATATATTTCTTTTGAGTGAATTTAGTTTAAAATAACTTGATAGACATGTCATGGAAATCATGAGGGGTTGATAAAATTTGGGTAAATTCTAACTTAAATATTTATATTGGCTGGAGGTGGTGGAGGGAGGAGTTGCTTTAAGTTTGCATATATTGTAGGTTTGTCACCAGTTTGCATATATTGTAGGTTTGTCACCTGTGACAAAGGATAACTTTTTTTTTTTTTTTTTGGCATGGGCAGGCACCGGGAATTGAACCTATGTCTACGATATGGCAGACGAGAAGGCATAATTTTTTATCTATATCTGTTATTGCATTTCTTTTTTGGCTCTTCCACACTACTGAAATGT
The DNA here is from genome assembly GCA_004026745.1 of Myrmecophaga tridactyla. NCBI lineage: Eukaryota > Metazoa > Chordata > Mammalia > Pilosa > Myrmecophagidae > Myrmecophaga > Myrmecophaga tridactyla. Next base: position 38,765 of record PVIY010014433.1, read on the forward strand.
GATCCATGTGTCCTTAGGGTCTCATCCATAAAGAGTATTATTTATCTCTCTGTGACATTGTTATAGGCTTATAGATGCTTCATTTTATCAGAGGTTAAAAAGCTTCTGGGTAAGAACTCTGATCCTAGGGATATGCAAGAGGATTTACAATTGATCTGGATATGTGAGAGTTTAATATATAAAATCTGCTGCTTGGAGGTACAGAGGGACACATCTCCAGCTTCATTCTAAAGAATACAGAGGGAAGAAAACTGATTTTTGGTGCCTTGGACAAACAAAGCCTGCTGGTTTTGAATCTCAAATGCCGAGTGAATTATAAGCCTTGCCCTGGCCAACATTCCCCACCAGACACTCCTCTATCTGACTTGTGAGCTATCTTCATCAGCAAAAATAAAAGCAAAAAATAAATAGAGGTACAAGTGAAAATAAAGTCAATGGACCATTTCTTCATGCACCTCTCTGTGGGGCCTGATCCGCAGACCAGGAGATCTTCTCTTGCAGCGTCAGAAGCGGTTGAAGCTTCTTGCTGCTTTTCTGAAAACACTGTTGACACTTACCCAGCCTATAGGGATTTTCTCTTTTACATCTTCTTATGTGATCTGGAAATAGTCATTGGTAGCCACAAGAATGCGGTCATGATTCTTGTGTTTCCTTGTCAATTTGGTTCCTGATTTCTCATATATGCAATACATTCTTACATTGCTGCTTGTGTTATATTCCTTGTGTATTGTTTATGTTTCTGAACAGATTTGTAAAATGTAAAGAAAGGTAGTAGTCTTAAATAATTCAGACTATCCTAGATATATCTGCACTTATGTGGACTTATCTAATTAAGTGAGGATGTTTTAATTCTACATGAACTCACAATAGAAAGTGTCAGAGTTTTTGTAACAGAAATTCCACCTGTCCTTTTTTTTAGTGGTTTTTCCACTAGGAAAATGTATCAAACAGTTAACATTATTGTTGTTGTCAGCAGAGGCAAGAAAAAAAAAAAACAACTTTAAAACACAAGGGTCTTAAGGGTCAAATACCAAATAAATGATTTCTTATCCCCATCAAGATGTTGAACGCTTTTTATAAGCCATGCACTTTCACCACACTAAGTGCATTGTAGATAGCCAGCTCTTGATTTTGCCTTGATTGTAAACAAACCTATTTTGTAGAAAGCAGCCCTGTTTGATTGTTAAACTTACATGAAAGGGAAGCAGTCAATGTGGTTCAATTCCTGATGTGTTTAATTTGGGCTGTTTGGTTGAGTGAGAGCATGATCTCATTAAACCATCAAGGGAGAATTAGTTGCACCCACATAAGGAATCTTCTAAAGAATAGACAATACCCCTAAATCCAAATAGCCTGCAAAATATATGTCTTGCACCTATGAATAAGAGGCTAACTTTATATTTGTAAGTTTTATGCTTATAAATTGAATTTCAATTTCCTGCAGGCATAACAACATAAATACATTCAGTAATCATTTCACAACTGTTTGTACTTATTCTGTACCAGACAATGTGTTAGGCATTGCAGGTGCAAAAATAAAAATGCACTTCTCCTTTCAATAATTTACAGTTTAGCATGTAAACAGACATATGAAAAATTTCAATAAATAGAGGTGCAATAATAATGGTGGAATCTAAGAATATCAGACTAGCTGCGGGAATATAGCTCTAAACATATGACCAACATCCAGATAATGATGGCTGCATGCCAGGGTAGCTGTAAGATTTCTGATACACCTTGAATTCAGACTCTCATCGAGTTGTGTAAAGTTGAGAAGCTTGATTTTTCTGAGTTTTGGAGCTGAAGGAATGGGGGAACAAAGGCAGTGGACTTCCACAACCATGTAGCTTGAAGTTTGAAGGGTTAACCTATTAGTGAATCAACAATGCCAACTCATACATATATGTCTTTCCCCTTAAATGCCGAATGAATTCCAGTGTGGTTTGGTTGGGGAGTAATTATCATGTCAATTACACATGGAGCCAAAACACTATTTCTCTCATGTTGAAACCTTACTATGATCAGGGCCAGAATGTTTGAATCCTTACATTAAGGTCATTCTATTTAGATCCTCAATTTGGACTCCCTAAAAATTCACATTTTTTTTTGTAAGCTTATATTAATCTGTATAAGAGTTTATGGTAGGACTTAAGCCTTTTTTTCCTAGAGGTTCTTTAGGTTCCGTGAAATATGTTGGTGCAATTGATATACTGGGGAGAGGTGTCAACGCCTTTCACTGGATTGAAGGAATTCAGCCCCTGCCTTGCTCAGATGGTCATCAAGGGGTGTAATGTGCTGTAGGAGGGTGAAAAGGAAGCACTGAATCTCCTGCGGTGACTCCTGGAAGGCTGCACAATGAAAGTCATGTTTGAGCAGGAACTTGAAAGGTGAGTAGGAGATTGGCTGAAAAAAGAAAAAAATGTTCCAGGCAGCAGAATTTACAAAGTCCTGGAGAGGTAAGGATCGGAGCAACTTGGGATTTGCAAATATATTGCTGTTCCTAGAATTTGGAATGAAATTGTTATAAGATCATGAGATAAGAATGGTCAGGTAGATAAAGTCTGATTATGAAGAAGTCCAGAGACTATATTGAGTTCTCATAGTTTAATTTAGGTTTGGGAAATGTTTGAAGGTTTTAAGGTGAGGAATGGTGTGGTCTTATTTGTTACTTTTAAAGCCCATTCCCTCCAAATCATTGTGTAGATGATTCAGAGAGAAGAAAAATTGCCAATTCAGTGGATATATTAAGTAGAGGTTAGTGCTGTGCTGTCTCATATTGTTACTGAGCACTTGAAATTTGCCAAGTTGTAACTGTTATGTGCTATACGTGTAAAATACAATCTGTATTTTGAAGCCTTGGTATGAAAAAAGAATATAAATATCTTATTTGTATTTTATATCAATGGCATGATGAAGCAACATATTGGATATATTACATTAAGTAAAATACTATCAAAATTTAAATCCATGTCTTCATAGTTTTGCAAAATGGCTACTGGAAAATTAAAATTATGTAGGTGGCTCATATTTGTGACATGCGTTATATTTCTATAGGGCAACACTGGGTTATTGAAAGGTATTCAGGAAAAGAATCAGTGTAACTTGGGCGTGCTTGAGACAGTCTTGGTCAGGTTAAAGGGCAAGGGGAAGATTTCAGTTTTGGATGTGTTTAATCGAGGTATCAGGCAGACATTTAGATGGAGATGAACAGTGTGAGGTGGGTAATAGGTCTGGTACCATGAGTAAATTTAAGATTGGAGATGAAGATTTCGGAGTCATTTGTCTGGCAGATAAAATCATGAATAACATTCTCAGAACTGAAGAGTAAAGCAAAACAAGAAGGCTGATGATAAATCTTAAAGCTGGATAGGTGATTAAGTAAATTGGTGCTGTTTCCCAGATAAATAGTCAAAAGTTGCTAAACACATTTAAGCATTATTTTGCAGAAAATAATAATGTGTTATGAATAAATATGATAGAAAACAATATATTTGAATATAATAAATCGGTTTTATTCAATTTTTCATTCTTGTAGAAAAAAGCTCTTATTAGAAGAGGTAAAGTTAGATATAAATACTTGTGGAGATTTGAAAAAAATTCTTGTCATTTTCAAGTATCTAGAGATTGATAGTACCAATAATTTACTATACATATTCATCTATTACACTTTAAGGCTTTTCTTTAGCTTGAGGAAGTTATACCTCTCTTTCTGCTCTTATAAATATTCTTATTCCTGATAGAATATCTTTTGAATTGAAGAGGAATTGAAGAGAGACAGAAATAAAGAAGGTATGAGAGAGATAGGCAAATTAGTAAACTCACATTAATTTAGAGTCGAAGGGTTAAAGGGATGCCAGTAGAACAGTCTGAGATGGGACAGACTCACTGTAAAGGCTTATCATCAGAATAATAGCAGGGTGCAAAACAAAATTCATTTTTGGACAGTAGTGGGAATACAGTTTTTCATTTGAGCAAATATAATTCTTCCTTTATAATATATATTATTTTTTATTTAAACATAGATGAAACATTCTTGTTTGGTGAAAGAAGAGAGAGTTGTTGGAATACAATACATTATTTTGTAATTAACATGTTCCATCATAACTTCATCAGGCATTGTGCTATGTTATTCAATTGTATTGTCTCATTGAATGCCCACAGCATTCTATGCATAGTTTCTCTTACTGTCACCATTTTAGAGAAAAGGGAAACTGTGACTCAGGGAAGTTCCATAAATAGCCCAAGAACAAGAGCTAGTGAGAGAACTAAGGGGAGAACCTGGATGAATCTAAATCCAAAGTCCGTGCTCATAACCACCTATTCCTTCTTCTATTTTTGGAATGCAGGAAGTACGTATATAGTGAAAAGAGATAAAGGAAAGGAAAAAAGATTCGACTGTTGATTAAGATGGTGGATTTCAGAGGAGAGACAACATTATTCTCATGACATAAGAGTAGTATTTATTTTGAAGACGTGAGAACCAATAACATGCTATGCATGTTCTATCACAATTATTTTAACAGTTTGGGTAAATACAGGGTTCTCTCTGTTTTCCCCACCCTCCAACCTGGCTCAGAGAAGAAAGTATCATTTGAGTGATCAAAAACTAAATTTTCTCATTAACTATATGTGCTATACATTTGCATATATATACATACGCATATTTGATTATGTTCATACATGTTCCATGGTTAAGATGTATTCTTACAGTGGAGAGAAAACTCCTGTATGCAAGATTATTAGAATTTTTTCTTCTTCTTCTTTTTTTTTTTTTTGGCACGGGCAGGCACCGAAAATCGAACCCGGGTCTCCGACATGGCAGGCGAAAATTCTCTCTGCTGAGCCACCATGGCCCACCCCAAATCCTTCCTTTTTGAAATTATTATCAGGGTTATTTTTGAAGTACCTCCATCAAGCAAGTGCTAAATATGTTGTCCAGCCAACCCAAACAGAACATTGTTATTATTCTACTATACATTTTTTGTGTTGTGATTAAAAATAAAACAATACTTCTTAAATAGATTTGCTTTATATCATATTTAAAAAGTGAGATAGAAGAACAAAAACTACATAAGGCAAATATAAGATGGGTTCGTTAGTGTAGAGGCAAATAAAATCTTTTATTAAGCCCAAAGTTATTTGTTTTAGAAAAAAAATAACAGTAATAGCAAGAATATAAATTTTTCTCACTAGCATTCTTCCTTGTTGCTTATTTAATTCTCCTTTGGCTTCCATTGCTCATTACAAACAAAATTAGTTTGGGATATGTTCTACAACATAAATTTAAGACATTTTTAAGCCTAGTATCTGACAAGCATATACCATATTTTGATGTAGACACAGAATCAAGAATTGTGCCCACTTTTATCCATGTGAAATATTCAATAATTATATTTGTGAGTTAGGTAGTTGGACTAAAGTGAAGACAGAATAAAAGAGAAGAAACTATCTTGATTATAGGTTTTAAAGAATTCTTTATAATTTAAAAAAAGTATGCATCAATACCATGAGATAGAAATTATTTAAATGTTTAAAGAATTACATATATTAAATCTTAAATCAACCATTCAGAAGATAGTAAGTAAAAATTGCAAAATCAAAATATTCTTAAAACTGAAATTGTTCCTGATTTATTATAAGCATCTGTAAACCATAGCCCTCTAACTGGTTTATTGTAAGAAAAAGATGTATTACATAATTAAAATTTATTTTGTTGTCTCATCAAACTTGCAATAACAAGAAAAATGTACACACTAGTTGAAATGAAGCGTGGAAAATGAAAGTATTTGAGTTTGAGGAAATTTTGCTTTCGGATACCTATAATTAGGTAAATTATATTGTGTATAGGGAAATTAAAAAGAAATGAGCAAGATTTTAAAAATCTGGTGATGAGTTGGAGAAGTTTAGTTACATGAATTTTACTTGATATGAAAAGTACCACTTCTCTCTTCTATAAGTATCTTTTATCCCACTTAAGAAAATTGATTTATATTTAAAGAAAGAAAGGATTAGAATAAAAACTAGAGGAAAATTAATTGACAAATCTATCAAATGTTAGAGCTTTAAATACTCAAGTATTGTGATATTAGTGTATTTATGGAATCTTGTTAAGCACAGTCTCACCTAAGTAACGGAACAAGGCTTTTTGAATCTCACAGTTAATAGAGGAACAACATAAGTAATAGCTCGTGAATTAATAACCCATGCTAGGGAAAAAATTATTTTCTTAAAAGAGCCTCCAGATGCAATAAGAAAACAATCAAATCAAATTCATAAAAATCCAGGTTCTCTTTTAGAATACCCAATTTTGGTTTGCTTCTTTAAAATAGCAATAAAATCAAACAAAAGCATAGACCTTCAGGTTTTCTATTAAATTATGTTAAGCATAGTTTCTCAAATTATAGGACTATCAAGTATTATTTACAGTTTATAGGAAAATCACTTGGAAGAAGGATGGATTGATGGGTAAGCCAGTTTGATTTACTGTTCTGTTTGAAATTTTATCTTCATGTATCAATTAAATGAATAACAACCTTAATAATTATCTTCATTGATAAATGAGATAAAAATCTAACTAGCATGACAATACCCCCTGAATAAGAAAGAAATCCATAACTGTAAGACAGAAAGACCATTATTTCTTCTCTAGAAGTTAGTTTGGGGGTGGCATGATTGAGAAATAGTTTAGTTAGAGAATGAGTAATGTTTGAAGAGGTGAGTTTTGTGTTATGTTTCTTTTTTAAAATAGGCATTGGGCAGTGCGATGGTGACTCAGCAGGCAGAGGTCTTGCCTGTCATGCTGGAGACCTGGGTTTGGTTCCCAGTGCCTGCCCATGCAAAAAAAAAAAAGAAAAGAAAAAAGGCATTAAAAACACAATCTCCTACAATAGTAGGCATATATGAAAAATCCGTGCTTTGAAAAGATTGACATATACTGAAAGAAAGCACAAGTGCCTCACTATACCTGTAACCAGAGCTTGGTATTTTCATTCAATATCTTATAAATCAATAAAGTTTTGTCTTCTGCCTTGGATTGGGAAAATATATATAAATACTACATCATTGGCAAGGTGGAAACAGCTAGATTAATATATGGTAAGATTCTGGAGCCATTTAAAGATAGCTTTATATATATACTAGATATATTATGCAGATTATGCAATGGAATTTCTTGTTCCCCAAACTCTGTAACAGCTTTTTATGGACCCATAATGCAAAAATGCCCTGCCTGATAAAATAGCAGTGTCAGAGCAATAAAGACAGACAAACAAACAAACAAAAATCATGAGAAACTACAACTTCACAACTTTTTAGCAAGTCAGGGAAATTGATAAGTAGGATTAACAACAGAAGAAAATATATGGGGGTTATAACAAATAATAGATGTTCAAAAATAGAGTATGGGCAATATACTTTCTTTTCATAACAATAGAAAATTTGTCTTAAAATTAACTAGGGAAAAATGTTAGCTCTTAATTCAGATATTAGATTACTACTAACCTCATTTACAGATACCTCACTCCCTTATCTTTATCCTCAAGATTCTAATCTGTCACTTGCAAATAATGAGGGTTATCAGTTATACAGAGAGTTTCTGCAACATTATGGTTAATGGAGGAACTGGGCTGTGTTATGATTCCCACACTGAAAAGTGGATGAAGCCACAAAACCCCGCATTGTTTCCCAAAAGCTCACACAGGGATTGATGCTAGTAATTGCCAATGCGTGCATATCTAACAGTTTTCATTTTATGAAAAGATAGAAGGAAATTTATTCACATAGTCTTCTGCTCACAATCACAAGCGCATTAAGGGGATGAAGTTGTGGGGTTTGTTTCTCTATTTAATAGGAAAAGTGTCTTGAGAGCCTCGGTTCTTTTCTCAGTGCTATCTCACTTTCTGCAGCTCCTGTCTCAGCCATGATGGCAGTGGCTGCCCCAGTCTGTGTAGCAGTTTGGACAATTCCACATTATGATCTCGGTAGTAATTGGAGAGGAAAGTTCTAGACTGGAAAGCCAAAAAACAAACACACACACATGCAAAACAAAAACAAAAACAAGACTTGAAAGAAGTCAGTTCATCAAACATGACTATACAACCAATATTGCTTATGAAATTCTATTATAAAGCAGGTGTTTATAAAACATATTTGTTTCTTTGAGTTTTTCCTCAGGTTTCATTCTTTTTACCTTTTGTAAAGATTTGGCAAAACTGTAGCTGTAAACTGAAAATAGTCTCAGGTGCATGCTGTGCGCCTTGTTTATCATTATGACACATATTCATTGCAGGTTGGTGAAGTCTGTATAGGAAGAAGTGTTGTTGAGAGGAATATAATACTGGAAAAGAATGAGGGAGGGGCCCAATGTGGAACCAAATATAGAAAAGTGAGCTGATAAAAACACATACATTTCTTTTCAAATTGGTCATTTGCTGTAAAATTGTCCCATAGGGTAACAACAAAAAGTGAACTTAGCCATAAAATCTGAAAGTCATGATTAAAGAAATAACTTGCAGCATGACACAAAACAAATTTCTGTATTGATTCAGGGCAAAAATGGACATTTTAAATCATCAAGAACTTTCTGCTGCCAAAATATTATAAGGTCTCTGAAGCCTGATTTGTGTGATGCTTATATTCCTAGTCAGTTGGACTTATTGGCCTTTATTTGATGAATGGTTAAAAACAGATTATCACACATACCAAAGGTTTTAATTTTATACTTATCTTTTATTTATACAGATTTCTGAGAAGCAGAAAATTTAGAATCCAGCTTTCTTTCTGGACGTGTCTTCATATTGTTACCCAGTTGACATTGTTCTGTGTCTCTTTGATAAAATAGAGATGGACAGTTTCCCTGTGCCGGTACATATAGCAATGACCCACAATCATTCTTTTCCTGGCCAAAGTCACACTATTTCCCCTTCAGCCCTACCTGGTATTTTAACACACAGAGAACTCTTTCTTCATGAAATTCCCAAAGAAACTTCTGTGTATGCCGTGAAAAATGGATTTCACACGACTATATTTCATCTCGTACCATTCACGAGTTATTTCATTACATTTCTTCTCTTAAGCCAGATTGTAAACACTTCAAATTCTGGATAAGATGTTTATAGAAGTAGTGGGAACATTACATTGATTTCTTGGCAGATTAAAGTGATTTCTGAAACCCTTTAGAAATTATTGAGGTCAAAGGTATGGCTTAAGGACCTTCTGGTACTTTATTTCCGTAGCAACACTTGAATCACTTCCAACATCCTTCTGCCCACCTTGTCTAAGAAGAGATACTCATTTTATCTGGTAGAGCTGATTGCTAAAACTCTGATCCATCACACTGCCACTTCTGTTGAGATCTTTTTCCTGTTTTGCAATTTTATTTGTCATTATTTCATGCATCTTATTATGTATCAGTGTCCATAAATAATTAATCCATTTTATCATAAACTGGCTTATAACTATTTTATCCTTGCATCCTCTTATAACATATAAAACAATGTATAACAAAGGAAGAACAGAAAAAGGAAGGGAATTAATAGTCATTAATTTTGAAATAGCCATATGCATAGAATTTTTCCAGAGTAATTCAAGATTAGGGGAAATATTACCTCTGGATCCATGGGTGGATATTTTCGGCCTTTGCTTTTTCCAAGGCATTTGGTTTTTCCTCCTTCCAGTAGCTGACACCAAAAGCCCTTTTGGGGATCAAACCTACAATAGTTTGAGTACATAGTGATTATAAATTGTAGACAGAATTTTGAGCGAGACACCTACTCCAACTGGATGAAGTTAATGCACTCTTGTAGGCCCAACACTTCAATTTAATAATTCAGCTGATTTGAAAGAGACTGATTTGATACTAAAGAAACCATATTTTCTAATAATTTGAATAATTTTACTGTAATGAAAAAGACATATAGATCTTCAATGTAATTATATTTTGGAGTTATTAACTTAAATTCCACATTTTACCTATTAACCAATAAAAGTTTATCAAAATTACAGCCCTAATATAAAGGTCTACCAGAATAGTTTAATTATTAATTTGATATCTATGTCAAAATACAGTAAGAGATACAGGGAAGATGGTGGCATAATGAGATATGGAATAAAGTTCGTCCTCCAGAGCAGCTAGTAAATAGCCAGGAACAGTACAGAACAACTGCTGAGGAGACATCAGTTTCCAGACACACAGCATACACCAGTCTGAACTGGGTGGAATGGATAAGATCCTACACAGAACTGGAAGTTTCCTCAAGCCATGGAGGCCAGCTACCCTCCCCCATGGGAATGGCAGGCTGGTTCCCCCAGGGGAAAGGAAACAGACTTTACTAGTAGTAAGTTAGCCCAACCAATTCCACTTGTGGAATTAATTAACAAAATCTGACTGCTGAAAACAGGCCTGAGTACAGATAAGCCTAGAGGAAGCACTAAAGGAATTAAGAGTTTTCACCTTGGCATAGAGAGGGTTCGGCTGATAGAAAAAACAAAAAGCTTTTTGAATTGGACAGCACAAAATACTGAAAAGGGCTGGATAACAGGAAAAGGAGGCACATAGAACCTAGGGACAGAGAGCTATGTACCAACTCCAGCTCTTGATTGGGAAACGTGGGGACATTGGGTCTTGCTCTGAAAAAGCTTTTTTCATCTTTTTTTTTTTCTTCATTTCTCACTAGATAGAACTGCAAGCACTCTCAGGTTTCAGCACTGCCTCAGCCAAGGGCAGAACTAAGAGATGTCAGAGACACAAAGTAAATAGTCAGGTGAATGGGGGACAATACCCTAAAGGGTGTATTAGCCCCAAGAAAAGAAGGGCAGAGTCCAGCTCAAGTGATGGCCTTGTTTCAGAGAATTCAGGCCCTGGTGGCTGGAAAATAGCAGCAACCTAAGGCTACCCTCAACCTCAGCCTCTGTCTCAACCACATCACTTGCAGAGAGAGGCTGCTGAAATTAGGCCACTGCATTACTTTACACTGGTGGGAAGCCCCAGGCAGACAAGTGCCATATGCTGGGCAGGATAGGAAAAACACAGAGTCTAGATGCTTCATAGGAAAGTCTGACAATTTGCTGGGCCTCACCCTCAGGGATACTTGATACTGGCTACTCTTTCTTTCTGAGATGTGAGCTTTCTACTCTTGGAACATTTTACTGGGGTTGATCATATCTGAGGATGCCTTCCTCAAAAAACATTTCCATAGGCAGGCCAAGAAACAGAAAAATAAGAGCTGGAAAATTCTGATCAGTTAAACAGAACCTATGCTAGATGTCTAGAAAAGTTGAACTGAATGCCAAATAGCAGATAAAGAACAAAACCAACCAACAAGAGAAAAATCCAGGTAAAAGAGTGCAAACAATTCCAGAATAGAGTAATTAAGGAACCACATGTCTAGACAACAGCAAAAAATAATGAATCATCCTAGGAAAATCAAAGATATGACCCAAAAGAACAAACCAACATTTCAGATGAGATGCAGGAGCTGCAACAACTAATTCAGGAAGTTCAAATAGACATGCAAAATCTCATCAAAAATCAAATCAATGAGTTGAAGCAAGATATCACAAAATAGATGAAAGATATAAAGAAGAATTGGGTGAATGTGAAGAAGAACTCAAAAGTTTGAAAATGCAAATCACAGGATTTATGGAAGTAAAAGGTGCAATAGAAGAGATTAAAAAATAATGAGACCTACAAAAGTAGATTTGAAGAAGCAGAAGAGAGGATTAGTGAACTAAAGGACAGGACACTTGAAATCCTACACACAAAAGAAAAGATAGGGAAATGAGTGGGAAAGTATGAGTGGGTCTTAGGGAATTGAATGACAACATGAAGCACATGAATATATGTGTATTGGGTGTCCCAAAAAGAGAAGAGAAGGAAAATAACTGATGGATGAAATAATCATTGAAAATTTCCAATCTCTTATGAAAGATATAAAATTACAGATCCAAGAAGTGCAGCATATCCCAAAATGTATAGGTCCAAACAGAACTACTCCAAGACAATTAGCACTCATATTGTCAAATATCAAAGACAAAGAGAGAATTTTGAAAGCAGCAAAAGAAAAGCAATCCATGACATACAAAGGAAACTTAATAAGATTATATGTGGATTTCTCAGCAGAAATTATTGAAGCAAGAAGGCAGTGGTATGACATATTTAAGATTCTGAAAGAGACAAACAGACAATCAAGTATTATTTACCAAGCTAAACTGTCCTTCAAAAGTGAGGAGGTGTTTAAAATATTTTCAGACAGTCACTGAGATCATTTGAAACTAAGAGACTGGCTTTACAAGGAATATTAAAGGGAGCACAACAGGCAGATATGTAAAGACAGGAGAAAGAGGTCTGGGGAAGAGTGTAGCAATGAAGATTTTCAGTAAAGGTAAAAAGAAAAAAATAAGATATGATATAAAAATCCAAATGACAAAATGGTAGAAGAAAGTACTGTCTTTACAGTAATAACACTAAATGTTAATAGATTAAATTTCCCAATCAAAAGTCACAGACTGGCAAAATGGATTAAGAAATAGGACCTATCTATATGCTATCCACAGGAGACACACTTTAGACCCAAGGAAAAAACAGATTGAAAATGAAAGGTTAGAAAAGTATATTTCACACAAACAACAACCAGAAAAGAGTTGGGGTAGCTATACTAATATCTGACAAATTAGATTTCAAGTGTAAAATGATTAAAAGAGACAAAGAGGAACACTATATTTTAATAAAAGGGACAATTCAAACAGAAGTCATAAAAATCATAAATATTTATGCACTGAGCTGGAGTGCTCCAAAAATACATGAGCCAAACACTGACAGCACTAAAGAGAGAAGTAGGCACCTCTACAATAATAGTTGAAGACTTTTCTGCTTTCATCAATGGATAGAAACTCTAGACAGAGGATCAATAAGGAAAGAAAAAATTTAAATAATATGATAAAAAACTAGACTTAACAGACATTACAGTACATTGCACTCCACAACAGAAAAACACACATTTTTCTCAAGTGCTCATGGATCATTATCCAGTATAGACCATAAGCTGGGTCACAAAGCAAGTCTCAATAAATTTCAAAATATTGAAATCATACAAAACACTTTCTCAGATCATAATGGAATGAGGTTGGAAATCAATAACAAGCAGAGGGTCAGAAAATTCACAAATATATGGAGGCTAAACAATAGTCTTAAACAACCTGTGGGTCAAGGAAGAAATTACAAGAGAAATAAGTAAGGCAAATGAAAATGAAAACACAACATATCAAAATTTGTGGGATGCAGCAAAGTGGTGTTGAATAGGAAATTTATTGCCCTAAATGCCTATATTAAAAAAAGAAGAAAGATTAAAAATAAAGGAATTAACTCTTTTTTCTGGAAGAATTGGAGAAAGAATAGCAAAGTAACTCCAAAGTATCAAAAGGAAAGAAATAACAAAGATTAGAGTAGAAATAAACAGAATATGAAAACAATAGAGAAAATCAACAAAAGCAGAAGTTGGTTCATTGAGAAAATCAATAAAATAGAAATACTCTTAGCTAGGCTGACAAAAAATTGAGAGAGACATGCAAATAAATAAATCAGAAATGGAAGGGGAGACATACCGACTGACCCCACAGAAATAAAGGAGGTAATGAGAAGATACTATGAGCAATTATATGCTAACAAACTATACAACACAGATGAAATGGACAACTTCCTAGAAAGGCATAAACAACCAGCATTGACTCAAGAAGAAATAGATGACCTCAAGAAACCAATCACAAGAGATTGAATCAGTCATCAAGAAGCTCCCTAAAAAGAAAAGTCCAGGACCAGATGGCTTCACATGTGAATTCTTCCAAGCATTCAAGGAAGAATTAGTACCAATCTTACTGAAACTTAAAAAACATTAAATAGGAGGGAAAGATACTTAGTGTATTGTTTGAAGCCAACATCACCTTAATACCAAAACCAGACAAAGATAATACAAGAAAAGAAAATTTCAGGCCAATCCCTTTAATGAATATAGATGCAAAAACCCTCAACAAAATACCAGCAAATCAAATCCAGTAGCACAGTAAAAGAATTATACACCATGAACAAGTGGGAGCTTTCCAGGTGTGCAAGGCTAGTCAAAAACAAGAAAATCAAATAATGTAATGTACCATATCAATAAGTCAAAGTGGAAGAAATACATAGTTATCTCAGTTGATGTAGAAAAGGCATTTGACAAGCTTCAACATCTTCTCTTGATGAAAATACTTCAAAGAATAGAAATAGAAGGGCACTTTCTCAAGATAAAATGTGGAATATATGAAAAACCCACAACTAACATCATGCTCAATGGAGAAAGACTGAAAGTTTTTCCTCTAAGATCAGGAACAAGACAAGGATGCCCACTGTCACCCCTGTTATTTACCATTGTGCTGGAAGTTCTAGGCTGAGCAACTAGACAAAAAAAAAAAACAAATAAAAAGACATCCAAATTGGGAAGGAAGAAGGAAAACTCTCACTACAAATAACATGATACAATACATTGAAAATCCAGAAAAATCTACAGCAAAACTACTAGAGCTAATTAATGAGTACACTAAAGTGGCAGGATACAAAATCAACACCCCAAAATCAATAGTGTTTCTGTACACTAGTAATGAGCAATCTGAAGAAGAAATCAAGAAAAAAAATCCCATTTACAATAGCAACCCAAAGAATCAAATATTTTGGAATAAATTTAACTAAGTTATACAAAAGAACAATACACAGGAAACTACAAGAAATTGTTAAAAGAAATCATGGAAGACCTAAATAAATGGAAGGGAATACCATGTTCATGGATTGGAAGACTAACTATAGTTAAGATGTCAATTTTTAATTTATAGATTCAATGCAATATTAATTAAAATCCCAATAACTCAATTTGCAGAAATAGAAAAACCAATAACAAAATGTATTTGGAAGGGCAGGGTGCCTTGAATAACTAAAATATTTCAAGATAGAAAAATGATTTGGGAGGTCTGAAATTACCTGACTTTAAAGCATATTACAAAGCTACAGTGGTCAAAATAGCATGGTATTGGTATAAAGATAGATGTATTGACCAAGGGAATCAAATTGAGTGTTCAGAAACAAACCCTCTCATTTATGGACAGTTGATCTTTGATAAGGTGGTCAAGCCAACCCAACAAGGACAGCACAACCTCTTCAATAAATGGTATTTGGAGAACTGGATATCTATGTGAAAAAGAATGAAAGAGGATCCATATCTCAAACCCTATGAAGAAATTAACTCAAAATGGATTAAAAAACCTAAACATTAGAGCTAAGAACATAAATTTTTAGAAGAATGTGTGGAAATATCTGATAAATCTTGTGATAGGAAGTGGTTTCCTAGGCTGTACACCCAAAGCACAAGCAATGAAAAGAAGAAATAGATAAATGCGATCTCCTCAAAAATTAAACACTTTTGTGCATCAAAGAACTTTGTCATGAAGGTTAAAAAGCAGCCTAAACAATGGGAGATAATATTTGGAAACCCTATATCAGATAGGGGTTTAATATCCAGAATATCTAAAGAGATTCTAAAACTCAACAACAAAAATACAGACAACCTAATTAAAGACTAGGCAAAGTCAGACACATTTCTGAAGAGAAAATGCAAATGGCTAAAAGGCACATGAAAAGATGCTCAACTTCACTGGCTATTAAGGAAATGGAAATCCAAACCACAATGAGATAGCATCTGACACCCACTAGAATGACCATTATAAGAAAAAAAAAAGAAAATTACAAGTACTGGAGAGGATGTGGAGAAAGGGGCACACTTATCCACTGTTGGTGTGAATGTAAAATGGTGCAACCACTGAAACACAGTTTAGTGGTTCCTCAGGAAGGTAAGAACAGTATTGCCATGTGATCCAGCAATCCCATCACTAGGTTTATATTCAGAACTGAAGGCAAGGACACAAACAGACATTTGCACAATGATGCTGATAGTAGCATTATTTATGATTGCCAAGAGATGTTGTGCCAATTTCAGGATGTTAAGCACCCCAAAAATGACATATTTAATGACTAATCCAATCTTTTAAGAGCAGCCATTGCTTTTAATCCTGATTCAATATTGTACATAGAAGCTTTTGATTAGATTACTTCCATGCAGATGTAGCACGCCCAGTTGTGAGTGTGACCTTTAATTAGATGGAGATGAGACTCCACCCATTACAGATGGATCTTGATTAGCTTACTGGAAGCCTTTAAAAGAGGAAACATTTTGGGTGGCTGCCGTGGCTCAGCAGGCAGAGCTCCAACCTGCCGTGCTGGAGGTCTGGAGTTCGATCCCTGGTGCCTCCTGCCCATATGCAAATTAAAAAAAAAAAAAAAAAAGAGGAAACATTTTGGAGGAACAACAGAAATGAAGGAACCCAGAGAAATGACAGAAGCCTCAGAGGCAATAGAAACTTCAACACAGAGCTGTCACAGATGTAGACACTTGGAGAACAGAGACACAGATATTTGGAGTCCAGCATATGTTGCTATGAGATGTTAAGCAAACCAGGACCTGGAGTCAAGCCAACGGAAGCCAAGAGATGAAAGCCAGCCCCAGAGAAGTAAAGTGAGGAACCTCCACAGGAACAGAGACTAAATGCAGGGGAGCCCAGGAGCAAGGGACCAGCAGATGCCAACCACGTGACTGTCCAGCTGACAGAGGTGTTCCTGGCCCATTGGCCTTTCTTAAGTGAACGTAACCTCTTGTTGGTCCCTTAATTTGGACACTTTCACTTCCTTAGAACTGTAATCTTGTAATCTATTAAATTTCCCTTTATAAAAGCTGTTCCAGTTTTGGTATATTACATTCTGACAGCTTGCAAATTAACACAGATGGAAACAGTTCAAATATCCACCAATGGATGAGTGACTAAACAAGATGTGGTATATACATACAATGGAATATTACACAGCTATAAGACAGAATAAAGTCATGAAGCCTGTAACAATGTGGAAGAAACTTGAGGACATTATGCTGAGTGAAATAAGCCAGAAATTAAAATGCAAATACTGTATGATCTTACTAATATGAACTCAAATTAACCAGTGAACTTTGAGAGTTAAAGTTAAGGACACAGATTATCAGAAGAGAGAAAGAGGGTAGAGATTGGGCATTTAGTGTTGAAGAGTACAGAATGTGCAACAGAACTGATGGTAAAAACTTGGAAATGGATAGCACAATACTATCTGATAGTAGCATAATAATAGTCTGAAGCTCAATGTCAATATGGGTGAGAGAGAAGGCTGGGGACACATATGACACCAGAAGGAAAGATGGATAGAGTGAGATGACATGACTTGGGAATTTCTAGAGTGAATGATGATGGTGATTGAATTTATAAACATAAGAATGATTTTTTATAAAGAAGGACTGATGAATTTCAACATTGCAAGCTGGTGAAATTAAGATGTTATACAGTAAAAAAAAAAAAATACAATCAATGCAAGCTAGGGTATATAGTCAATTGTAACAATGCAACATGCTTCCACTTGATGTAACAAAAGCATCATGCCAAAAGTAAATGTCAACTAGTGGAAGATATGGGAGACAGGTATTGGATTCTTTGTAGAAAAAAATGAAATGTCTTCATATAGATTGTGGTGGCCAAGGCATTGCTATCTGATTAATCCAGGAACTGTTTTTTTTATGTAGGTTGGATTGTATGATGTGCAAATAAAATTGTTAAAACATGAACAGAGAGGGTGGGCCATAGTGGCTCAGTAGGCAGAGTTCTTGTCTGCCATGCCAGAGACCTGGGTT
>PVIY010014434.1:0-56467 GCA_004026745.1 Myrmecophaga tridactyla
ACAATGAGACTCTGTGAATGTGAAAACCTTGTGTCTGATGCTCCTTTTAGCTACTATATCAACAGAAGAGTAGAACATATGGAATAAAAATAAATAATAGGGGGAACAAATGTTAAAATAAATTCAGCTTGAAATGCTAGTGGTAAATGAAAGCTAGGGGTAAGGGGTATGGTATGTATAATCTTTTTTTCTCTATTATTGTTTTATTTCTTTTTCTGTTTTTTTATTTCTTTTTCTAAATTGATGCAAATGTTCTAAGAAATGATGAATATGCAACTATGTGATAATATTAAGAATTACTGATTGAATATGTAGAATGGAATGATATCTTAATGTTTTTTGTTAATTTTTTTAATTAATAAAAAAATTTAAAAAAATAAAAAATAAAAATAAATTTTAAAAATCAAGGGGCTAGTCGAAAAAATATTATTTGGGGAGAGGAAGCACAAAAATCGGGTTCATCCTGCACCCTACAGCTTTCAAAGGGACAACAAAATGTATATAAATAACTTTACTCAACAATTTTTTGGGCACTTACTACAGGCTAGGCACTCTGGTGAGTTCAACAAAAAGGCCCGTGAGGAAAATAGATATAAAATGCTATGGCATTTCAAATGACAGTAAGATTTTCAAGTATCAGAAAAGGCTTCCCAGAGGCGGAAGCCTCCGGGCTGGGTCTTTAGGAAGAAAAGATTTGGGCTAGGATATAGCGGGGCAGGGGCTAGGAAGACATAGAGGGGCTGTTGTATGAGCTTTTTTTCTGTTCAGAAATATGTATGTGGTGATGCTTTTACAATGGTTTTGAGAAAAAAATAAAAAAGTCTCTTCCCAGCTAAAGCTCCTCCTGACATGCAAAGAGTGCTGAGAACTTGGAAGCTAGTAGTACATTTATTGGGTCTTTTTCCCCAACAAGCAAGATTATTCTGAGCAGTCCTGAAGTTCTGCTGATGGGATGGATCATAAAAAATTATGAAATACAAATTCCTCAAAGTGTCCAACAACAACAGCTTAAAATGCAGCTTTATCTGTAACTTAACAATTCCAAGTAGGTTCCACTGCAGTTTCTGGTCTCTTCCTGGCTCTTTCTGAACAGCCAATTAAAGTGTCCCCTATGTTTAGGTATGGAAGTTTCCCATGTATCCATGAAAGAACCCAGCCAATTTATTTGCTCTCAATTTAGGGTGGTGTTTTAGCCTCTTTCCACTTAACTGAAAATTAGAAGGCTACTGGAAGGAAGCACAGGAGTCAGAGGTAAGCGTCAACCATGAAAAGACAAAGGAATCATAAAAATAAGGCAAGTATTTAAAAAGCAGAGGGGGGCAAGAATCGTCCAGCCACAGAGCTTCTCAAACTTTTACGTGTGAGTAAAACACCTGGGGATCTTGCTAAAATGCAGGTTCTGATTCAGCGGGTCTAGGGTAGGGGCTGGGAGTCTGCATTTCTAGCAGGTTCCCAGTTAAGTCCAACGCAGTTCAAACATGGAGCATCAAGGATGTAGAAAAACATTTCTCAGATTTTGACTGCAACCTTCAGCAACAAATAGTGAACTTCACCACCCAAAGTCCACTGTGTGTGTGTGTGTGAGTTTGTTGCAATGTACACAATTTTTATTTAGAATCCATGCAATACACACTGATATTTTCTATTTTAGTCTACTACGTTAAAAAAAAAAAAAGTTGATAGCCACTCACTAAACTGATTTCACGAGCTTTGAATGAGTCACTTATACAGTTTGAAAACCATGAATGTGGAATGTTCCTGCTTAATTGGGCAATACCACTTTGTCTTGGCTCCCAATACGTGAAGGCTTGAAATTAGACCAATTAAAAAAAAAGTTAGGTTATAGTCAGAATTCTTTTTAAATTTTTGCATTTTGGGAATGGTTTCAATAAAACTGTTGAAGTATTAAGTTTACCTCATTTAAATTTCTATTTCCTCACTTATAAGATGAAAATGACAAGAATACCTATTTGATGCTAAGCAGAGGTTTCTAAATACCATTTCCCACTCAAAAGAACGAGGGCTCCTTGGAGAAATGGCCAATTCCACGTCAAGAGCAAGAAATACAGAGATGTTCCTGGAACATCTTGTCATATAGAAAACAAGAAAGCATTCAAAGATCTCTAACGTTGTATCAAAAAAGATACTGGAGCCCACCTGAATAGCCTCTCACTGATTAAAGATAGATAATTTGAGCATCAATAAGGATAACTATGCAAGGTTTCTCAATGGTGGCAAGACCGATATTTTGCATTTTGGACTGGATAATTTTGGGGGATGAGAGGCTGGCCTGCACACTGTAGGATGTTTAGCAGCATAGTTGGCCTTAAACCCACTTAGTGCCAGCAGCATACCACTCCCCACCCCACCCCCAGTCGTGGCCACCAAATATCTCTAGATATCGTTGACTGTCCCATAGGGGGGGTAAAAGTGTCCTGGGTAATGACCACTGCCTTGGAGGACATCAGGGAACTAACTCATTATTTTGAAAACTGGTAAAATAAATAGACTCAAAACACCTACTTTGCCTTTCCTACATGAACTGTACCTCAAGGTAACCAAATACTTAAGTGGAGGCAATTTCTTTTCATAAAAGTATCCCAGCTAATAAATGAAGAAAGGAAAATAGAATTAGGAGTTTTACAACTCCAAATGAACTAATGGACCAAGGAAATGAGCATCAGTGATTTACTAATCACACAAAAAGAAACACCCAGTTTTTCATATCTCCCCCAAGTGAAGTTCACAAGGTAGACTTGATCAAAGGAAAAAGAGAGAAAGAGAGAAGAAAAAGAAAAGAATCTGAATTTCATGATGCCTCTATATCTAACTACCAAATTATGGTAAATGTAGGGAATAAAAGAACATGTGAAGCTCACCACATTGATGCACTCAGTAAAATCCAAACCATGGGAAAATATATGACCCAGTTTCTTTAATAAAACAAAAAACTGTATGGAAATAAAAGCACTGTAGGGGGAATATGTAGATTAATACATAAGCCATTTATAATATATGGACTTCACTGAGATCTTGATTTAAACAAACTATTAAATACATTTGTTTTAACTTACATATACATTAATCAAAGAAGTATGAATGTAGACTTGGTAAAAAAATGTCTTTCATTTTGTTTTGAGATGTGATAATAATAGTATTGTGATTATGTTTTTTTGGTTTTTAAGAAAGAATCCCAACTCTAGATATGCATAATGAAATACAGATGCACTGGTATGTCTGGGATTTGCTGCAAATAATCCAAGATGAGAGAGGATGAAGATATAGATAAAACAAGATTGGCTGTGAGATGATAACTGTTGAGAGTAGGGAAAGAACTGTTAAGAGTAGTAAAGAAGGGTTTATTATACTAAGATATCTACTACAGCATGTATTTGAAATTTTCTATAATAAAGCTTTCTTTTTAAGTACAAGCAAATAAATAAATAAATACCTATCTACCTATCTCACAGCATTAGGTTACTCTGAAGAACAAATGGGAAATTTTATATTCAAATGAGATTATTACTACACTTTACTCCTGTAATAAGATAGCTAACATGCATAGTACTTCATTTTTACTTTTAGTCTTCTTAAAAATACAGTATAAACTGAATGAGAAAACCTGGATTGTATGATAGTGATGAAACCTGAATGATACACTTTTAACCTAATGATTCCATGCATGTCATCACTCAAATGAAATCCCATCAAAGGTACAGCCACCTTCGGGAAAACAGAGATGCAGATGTCTACTTATAAATAAGGAAAGATGCTCAAGATATATTGATTGCAAAAGGAAATTTACCAAGAAGGAGGCATTCTATGAGTCCCTTTTTATGAAACTGACATATACCCACGATTTTTATACCTATATATCCAGACAGAGAGAAAGGGAAAGTTTGGAACCCGAATCTTTGGACGGTGGAGTTAGGGATGGCTGTTTTTGGTCGTCTTTTGCTTACCTTTATTTTCTGTTTCACTACAACGAAAAATGCATATCTTCATATAATAAATAACAAAAATTGAGGTTTGTTTTAAGTTTGCACATATGAAGGGGTCCGCTTCACTTCTCTGGGGAACTTTTCATTCCCCAGAGACGTTATAGAAGCAGAGGATTACTTCTCATTGTGTAACTCCCTTAACATGAGACCGGGCCGACTGCAGGGTACAGTGGGACACGGAAGGTCTGTGCTGAAGATAAACCGCAGACATATTGCTAGGTTCTTAGAACATGCTATCCAAACTAGCTGTAGGCTCACCTATCTATCAACGAGGATTCTCTGCTTAACTGAACTGAATTACAATCTGGGTAAATCATGGGATTAACCAGCCAGTATAGAAACCTGGGTTTTACCCTGTAGATTAAGCTCCCCTCTGGTTATGTGGCCTTGTCAGATTTACTGGGCTCTTTTCAGAAATGATGACATACTTCAGTGATGTTGAGAATCAACTGGGAACTGCATAAGAGTTCAGACATCCCCAGCTCAATCACTGTTCACCTGTAAAAACCTGGTCCCTATATGATCTGACCCTTACTCCTCTCTCACTGATCTAGCACCTGCCCCAGGGTCAGTTCCCCACAGCTCCAGCCCACCCTGGCCTCCTTGACATTTCTCCAATATGGTCTACTTTTTTTTTTTTTTACCACACCAAGTGCCTTAAATTATGTCCAGTTTAGGGAATCTCAAAGCTCAATAGGTTCGGGTTTCAGTGGTTTAATCAGCTCATCCTCATCAGTTATTGTTTCAGAACCACAGACACTCAATTGGTAAGAATTACAGAGGTTATGACACACGTGTCAATGGCGTCAAGCCTTAATTGCATTCATCCAAGGAACTGTGCAAAAATCTTAAACAGCAAAACTGAACTAAAAATCTACATTCACTGCCAGTTAATGGAGAACATGCAAATTCAATGTGTTATATTTTAAAAGCCAAAACCAACAGCAAACAAGGTGGGACATTGGCTTGTCTAGACTCCTTAATCAGTTGTATTCAAAGACAGTTTGACCTAGAAACCTAATTCCAGGCCTACTTTTATTTTGTTTTGTTGTTGTTGTTGTTGTACATATTTGGTATTTGTTGTTTTGTTTTTAAGAGCTGCTTGTGAAGAGATCAAAGTTTCCATGAGACCATTTTAAATGAGCTAAAATGCCATGTGATTTTCTTTCTCTAGTTGTATAAAACTGACTTCTAGAGAAACTGGCTTATGTTTCTTTTTCTCTCTTCCTTTCTTTTTGTTTACTTATTTTGTTTTTATACGAAACAACTCGTCTTCCTGAGCTGAAAATATATTAAAGGTAAAGCAACAGATCTGTCTTGTGGAGTTCATCTATTTCTTCGCTTCTAAGCAAGTATTACTGTTCTCATTCTCAAAAAGAGAGCAGCAATTCCCTCCAAAAGGAAACCAGTTGGTTAAACGGATGCCATTGTCAATCCCAAATGACTTTTGTGGGTCTCAGAGCTAGGCCAGGAATAATTAATTTAGAACATGAAGAACTTTCCCTGCTTGATAAGAAGAAAATCTTGATAGGATTTTCTGCTCTGATTTGAATTAGCCAAAGCAATCTGCACTTTCAACACACATGTGTGCACACACAAACACATACACACACACATACAGAGAAAGAAAATAAAATAAAAAGTATATTATGCTCAAATGGCCACAGAGCAAGTTGACATTTGTGAAAATATATCAACATTTCACAGTTCACACTAACAGCAATTTAAACTCTCAAATTATTCAGATGGAGAAACAACAGACTCTTTCAACCTGCTTGATGTTGATGATCAAAATATTTCTCAGATATGAGATGAACCCCATGCTGAAATCAATGTTCCCCATAGTTTTGTTTTGTTTATGTTTCTTTTACTTTCCCCATTCAGGTTTTCAACACATAGCTTTCCAAAGAGAACTATGTACCACATCTAACACCTCCTCAAACATCTACACTCTTTTATCCCTATATTTATGGTTACATCGATTCCTTCTCACAGCAAGGTAGTGCTGTGAATCCATCATTGGTGTGACAATCAATAGTTATTTCATCAACAGCAATAAGTTTGCCAATTTTCCGAACATCCCCCGTAAACTAGGTGCATTTCTAAGATGCACTGTGACTTCCGCTGCCTGGGGTTATCTTACTTCCACTGCATACTAGCCACCAGGCAATTTAACTCTCTGCATCTCATTTTCTTCACCTGTACCTACCTAACAGTGTTTCCGTGCTATATGCCTCTGGACCTGGCATACAGAAAGTACTTCCCGTCAAAGAAGAGTCTGTGAGCCAGTTTCTCCTTGTCTTCAGCTTATTTTGAAGAGGGGTGCTTTACTCAATCCTCGGCCTTGGGAGTGCCCAAATAGCCAGGCAAGTCAATAAAATCCAAGAGCTCCAAGAAGGAACTAGGCCTCACACATCCAAATGCTTCCCACTCTACCAACACTCTTTAGGATCTTATCAACAGGAAACAAAAGCACTGAACTACCATAATGAAGTGCCTGACTCTTATTTTCTAATTAGAAAAGCCCAAAGATTGTAGCCCAGGGAACAGCTAAATATTTAGAAGGTAAAGGAGTTACTAAGACCCAGCCATCCCCATTACCCACTTGTTTACCATGTTACTGACCATTTTAAAAGAAAAAAAAAAAAAAACTTGTGATGGCCAAATCTGCAGTAATGTGGATGTTTGTGTACCCGTTAAAACCTCCCTCTCTTAAAGTACAGTCTGACCATTTTCAAGGGAGGGGGTTGAGCAGGGGGAGGAGCTGCTTGTGTTTACAGATAAATCCTACCTTCAGCTCATATTCACAACAGGCACTGAAACCACAAGGACCTATTAGAATCCCAAAGTTCAGGTGGCTTAGTCAATGGCTGGATGCTACTAACTTATACTTCAAGAACTAACTTCCCATTTTAAAGCACTAATTCTTTCAACTCGTCAGCAACCACTTTCATTTCTTGCAATCCAACCTATTCTAATTAAGCACACATTCACAGTAAGAAAAAAAAAAGGCAACTATTTTTGAAAGAGAGGCAGTTCATTTTTGCTTACATATCTTGGCAGATGAAATGCACTGCATCCTTCAGAACTGAAATCATCAGCACGTTCCTTGGCAAGTTCGATTTTCAGGCCACCAATGGGCCTCCCCTTTATTACTCCATTTAAAGTCTTTTTCCCACTCTCTCATAAACCTTCAGGCTACTTCCATTCTGAGCTTTGGCCAAAATTGCCAGGCAGGACTGCTCCCTGGATTTCATCCTCCCTAAAGCCCTCATCAAAGGCACTGACAAATGTTACGGAGTTTACTTTTCATTCCTAAGCCCCCTCTCCATAGCTCTTTAGAGTATATTTTAAATAGACTTAGGACAAAAACTCATTTTTGACCACAGCACTCAAGCATCCCCACTCACCTGACCCGGGTCAGGCACTCCGTTGCCAAAACACGCCCAGCTTTGCTCCTCTGTGGTCAGCTCCTAGGTATTCAGGAAGAAAGACAATTCAGTGTAAAGGCCACGGAACGAGGCTCCCTAAAGAAATGCTCCAAATCCCAGGTTTCCACCTTCCTTAGCGTCTCCCGGGCAGACCACCCAAATTCGGCAGGCAGGTGGGTGTGACTGCACGGGCAAAGATCTCAGGTCACTCCACTTACTTATTTCCAGCATGCAACTGACAAATGTGCGCTGGGCACGCACAAACTTTGAATTTACTGCGGGGAAGAGAGGGTAGTGTGGAACTAAGGGAAGTGCTTGGCAGATTCCAAAGCACTTGTTTCTTGGAGCAGAGGCCAAGAATCAGAAGCCCGCATCCTCACTGGGCATGAGCTTCGTCCACACTTCATCCCTTACCGCTCCCCTCCGGTTTTCTTCCGTCTTGTAAAGCCCTCCTCCCGGAGTCCTCACGCATGTATTATTCTATCAACCTTGCAGCACGAGGGAGGGCTACATTTTTAGAAAAATTGTTTCCCTGAGCAAATTCACATATGACACTCTCCCCGCCCTCCCCTCCCCCCGCCCGCAAAAAAAAAAACCCAAACAAACAATTTCCTGCAGCTGCTGCAACAGTTTTCAACTTGGGGGAATGCCATTCCAGTCCAGAATGGGTGACCTCAAAGCCGGTTCAGGAGTTGAGGATTTTTTCATTGTTGTTGTTAGACCTCAAATAGCTCCCCTCCCCTTCTCAAAAAATACCCCGCGTAAAAGAACCCCCAAATGCACGCCAAGTGCAGGCAAATCCATCAAGAACTCCCAGAGAGCGGGGCAAAAACTTCTGCGCCCGAGGGGACAGCACCAACTCCCCGCGCCCTCTGCCCGGCCCCAGCCGCTACCTTGGTGCCGGGGGAGCCAGGCCGGTTTGGGAGAGCAGGGCGAGGAGCGGGTTAGCAGCCGCTGGGTAATCCCATGTCCGCGAAGTGGGAGCCGTTCCGTTAGGATGGAAG
The DNA here is from genome assembly GCA_004026745.1 of Myrmecophaga tridactyla. NCBI lineage: Eukaryota > Metazoa > Chordata > Mammalia > Pilosa > Myrmecophagidae > Myrmecophaga > Myrmecophaga tridactyla. Next base: position 8,437 of record PVIY010014434.1, read on the forward strand.
CGGAACATCCACACCTCCTCCCGGCGTGCGCTCTCTCTCTCTCTTTCTCCACCCCCTGCCTCCTCCTCCTCCACCTCCTTCTCCTCCTCTCCGCCCACCCCGGCGAGCTTGAGGAAACGCTTCAGCAGCACACCCACATGGTTACTGCACTTAGAAGTAGCTCCTCGCCGCTTATATAGGCCAGGAAGCTCCCTGGGCAATGTAGTCCGAGTCCGGGGTCGCGGCGGCGCCTGGGGCTGCAGGGAACGACTACAAGCCCCAGAATCCCCTGGGCTCCCAGGCTGGGCCCTAAATAGGCGCGCGCGGAGCCGGGGGAGGGGTTTTTAACCGGGTTTCTCGTTCAGGGGTGGTGCGCCTGTCAGTCCGCGCCCCCTGGAGGGAGCCCCAACCCCTGGAGGCTCTCCTCCTCCGGCTGCCCCCTCTTCCCTTGCGTCCAGGTAGCATGGGAAACGGAGGACGGGGCTGGGGGGGAGGTGGAGTGTGCAAACTCGCATTTCTGCTTTGGGAAGTTTTTACAAGCTGTTACCCACTCTCCCCCCTACTTTGAATCTCTGAGCCAAGAATTTCAGAAATCTCGGGCACAAAATCCCCAATGTTTGCGGTCAGGGATTAAAGGCTCGAGGTTTTTTTTATTTAATCTGATCCTCCCTGCTCGGGTTTGCACAGAAAACTAAGTGAGCAGATGATGGTCCACGCAAGCAGGTCGCTTCTGAGCACTTTTCTGAACCCGAACTGCTCGTCCTCTCAGCCCCACGGCGGGGTGAGGAAACGTGAGCCTCTAGGTGCTCCAAGGCCGTATTGTGACTTGCAGCGCTGAGACTGGAAGCAGAAAACAAATAGAAACCGCGACCTCAGTTCTGACCCTGCTTCGGGCGGCTCCTCTGCCCCTGGGAGCTCTACTTGCCTAAGTAAATAAGCCGCAAACCAGAAAAATAAGAAAATAAGGGCTTTGGAGAGAGTCGCTGCCCCAGAGATGCGCGTCCGCGCGGGTCGACTTCCCGCAGCCGTACACGGGCGTCCGGGGCGAGGTGAGTGCAGCCTACTGCCAGGTAGCCCTCGCGCTGCTGAAACCCAAGCCGCTCCAGTCTCGGGCTTTTGGAAGGAGAGGAAGCGCTAACCTCGAAGCAAAATCTGCCGACTGGTTTCCCTGCCTCAAACACGCGCGTTCATTCCGCAAACGTTTCCGGAGTGCCTCCTGTGCGCCAGGCGCTGGGGCATGATGGAAAGCCAAAATACAGGGCAGCATCCCAGAGAGACATAGGGCTTACGCTAACAACAACAGTTATCATAATAAAATCGTGGAGGCTGATTTTATTTTGACACTTTTTCTGCATCATGCTATGAATTTTAAAATTCAACAACCTTAGGCATATTTGTTATCCCTCTTTGACAGGTGGGGAAACTAAGGATTCAGAGAAATCAGGTAATTTTCCAAAATGACGTGTAAGTGATGGAGCCAACTTCGGTTCCAACTCCTTTGGGTGTATGAAGCCCTTGTCTTTGAGGAAATCCAGTGCCAAAGACTTGCACAGCCCTCCTTCACCCATTTTTGGAGCTGCCTCTGCTTGGACGGGCAAGTCATTTTTATCTCTTTGCCCCTGTTTTGCATCTTAGAGGAAGATAATCATTAGATTTAGCCTACTTTCTCCCAGGATTGCTGACTCTATAGAGTCAAGAGTCTTGCAAAACTTTAGGAGAAAATTAGCACCAATTTCGCCGCAGCTAAAAATAATTACAGAAATAACAATGACATAACTAATAATCACTGGCATTGATTGGATGCAAGCCGCATCAGGCATTGTTCTAAAATCTTACTGTATTTTATTTCATCAAATCCTACTTATGAACCATTTCACCAATGAGAAAGCTGAGTTATAGAGAGGTCAAGAAACATTGCCAAAGCCATACAGGTGTCTGGGCTGTCTGACTCCAGAGTCCTTGACCTTAACTTCTAAACTCCACTAAATACAAAAACATATGTATTTTATTTATCTCACATCTATATAAATTTAATACCAGAACAAGACTAGGTAAAGCTCCAGAAGCAGACAAAGTTTGTGTTTATTTTACTCACTCTTGACCCCTCCTCTCTTTCAGCACCATCCCCTGAGCGCTAGACCCTGCTGCCAACTAACATATGGCAGTGTTACTTGACCTTTCTATGACTCAGTTTTCTCATTGGTAAAATGGCTCATCAATAGGGTTTGATGAGATAAAATACAGTAAGACCTTAGATCTATGCCTGACACATGGCATGTGTTCAATCAATGTCAGTGATTATTAGTTATGTCATGCCACCCTATCATCAAGAAACTCCATTTTCCAGAGGATCTTTGACTCTGCTTTTCAAGAAAATTCAACAAACCAGCCTATGCTAATATAATTGGTAGATAGTAAAGGGTAATTCTTTCATGTGCTTCTAACTCAGAAACACAACGGGATTTTTCACATGGGTTTTCAGAAGACAATTTGGTCATGCCTGAGAAGTAGCGTTTCATCTTTGCTGTACAGTCAACACTTGGCCCCTACCTGCTTTTCCAACTTCTTTAAGTCTGCATTCTCTCCTAGACCACAAATTTCTTTGAAGCAGGGACAGTGTCTCATTCATTCCTGTATTCCCTACCTCCCTTGATTCTGCAAGGCTTAGTCTTCTGCACATTTTGGTAGACATGTGGGGTGGGGGGAGTGTTTTTAAAAAAATGTTTTAATGGCTTTAATGGAAAGTGTGTCAGGCATGTGACAGGCTAGATAAACATATTTTTTGAGCACACAGGCTTTGCAGCCCACTCATATCATGGCCTGTTTTCTCTGCTGGTTTGTGCAGATGGTCCTAGTCAACATTTTACAACTGACAGCAGGTTCTGGAAGCAACTAGGTCACTAGAAAGTAATTTTACTAATTTTGCCATTTTCCTAAGAGGTTGTCTACAATAAGGCATGGTTGATGACTGATGATGATGTATGTCAGAATAAAAACCCCACTACCCAATTTATTCTCCATTCTCAGTAGAGGAAAGAGGGTTTCTTTTTCTTCACTGTTGTTTTTTTCCTGAAAGGATTGTCTAGACCTGTATTGTCCAATATGGTAATCACAAGCCATTTAGGCATTTGAGATGTTGTCTAGTCCTAACTGCAGTGTGCTGTGAATATAAAAGACACATTGAATTTCAGATACTTAATACAAAAAAATGAGCACAATATCTTCATAATTTATATCTATTTATATTTTATATGGATTATATGTTGAAATGATAATATTGGGATATACTGGGTTAAAACAGATTATTAAATTTAATAAATCCTGCTTCTTGTTACTTTTTTAAATATAGTTACTAGGAAATTTAAAGTTACCTATGTGGTTTCTATTACATCTTCATAATTTATATCTATTTATATTTTATATGGATTACATGTTGAAATGATAATATTGGGATATACTGGGTTAAAACAGATTATTAAATTTAATAAATCCTGCTTCTTGTTACTTTTTTAAATATAGTTACTAGGAAATTTAAAGTTACCTATGTGGTTTCTATTACATTCTATTGGACCATGCTCGTCTAGACAACTATGAATCTGATTTCCAATTTCATAATCAAGATGGTGACCAGTCCTGAAAATAGCCATTGATTACTTTGCCCTTGAAATGCCCACGCAGTGAAACAGGAGGGCTTTGCAGAGTCAGTAAAATATCATAGACTGAGCAGAAGTTTGAAGAAGACCCAATAGAAGCATGCCAGCCTAACCCTACAAATAGAAACAGGTTTTTGCAGCAGTACACAGCTGAAAACTGCAACTGGAGTCATTTACCTAGAAGCCCATCCTTAATAACTGTCCTGACTAAGAGAACAAGATATACTGGAAAGAGCTGCGTCCGAAAAAATAGGTTGGACAACCAACTGCACCCTTGATATCTCTGCAACTATGGCCAGTCACCTAACCTTGCAGAGGCCCAGGTCTTTGATAGATTGATAGATTGATAGATTCTCAATCTATCTTCTCATTGATAGATTGAAGCTAATAATTTAACTGGATCAAATGAATCATTGGACATGAGAGGGCTTTGCTAGCTTACCCTAGCAACACCAATGCAAGAGAATGTTATCGACAAGGATGGGGACAATGTCACTGTGCCCTGTTATAGTACTCAGCTGCAAACTTCAAATTATGGGCCACACAATCCCCAATTTTCTCCCAGGCACAAGATTTCAATTCTCTATGGATATCACAAGGAACCTTGATTAAAATCTTCTCCAAGTCATTCTTAAATGTGGCAAGACCAAATGCCTGACAATGAAGTCATAAAATTCATTTTTTTGATGCTAATTCATTATCTAATGTGTTAGACTGCCTCTGAACATAAAAAAATATCAATACACAGAAATAGCTACTGTGCAGTCTTCCAACTGGTCATTCTTGGTCACTGTCGACTTTTTTTGTATGTTAAGGGGACAGAATCACAACCCTCTTTGAAAAACTATAATAGCTATGAATACGTGTCCCAGCATAACTTAGATACTCAAAAGATTAGCACCAGTTCATGAAACTTCTTATACTAACCCCCAAACCTCATTCATAGACACCCCCACAAGATTAGATAATCTTTTAACTCCATCTTTCTGTGGTTTTGTCTCTCCAACCAGGGGATAAATTCCTGAAGATAGGGACCAGGTCCTGTATTTCTGTATTCTTTGTAGCATCCCACTCAGCTCTGGACACAGAGTTACTTGCTAACTGACTATTGGAACCACAGGGTGGCCAGAAGAAATGATGAGGAACCATGGAGCAGCCCCAATTGACATAGCAAAAGCATAATTGGTGTTGTTTTGAATGAGAGCAATCCGTTTGGTGTGCAGCTAGGAAAAGCAAGGTATTTTTCCTGAATTCAGGCTCTGGACATCCTGTGAGGCTGAGGAAAGACACAAACAGGAAGAGACCCTATATTTGTCGTCCTAGATGTGAAGTGAAGAAGACATTGCTAGTCAATCACCTTGAACATGGAGGGAACATAGGCAAATTGCCAGTGTTAACTTTAAGATCCAGGAAGTAGCATAAAAGCCACAAAAGAATGCAAAAATAAGAAGTTGCTACACTTTATACATATGGAAGTGGCAGCTATATTATCACTGGTGATTGGTACCAATGTTGTCTAGCACCAGGTAAGCAAATTCAGAACTTTGGCTGAATGCTGTTATTTCCTTATACATTATTTTCCCAGGAAACATGCAAAACCAATGGTTTATTATTGGCTCAGACACTTCCCACCATCTCCTCCCTCCCTTCTGCTCTGATGGTCAAACTGGATCTGAGGTCTTGAAAAAAATCTAGGGAAAAGCCTCATTGTTTCACCCTAATGTTTGGACCGAAATGAAATGTTTGTCAAAAGAAAAATGGAAAGCTCTTTTTTGCAGAAAAATCCAGCTAATACATGTAAAAGTAATAATAAAACTAGGAAATCACTACTTTGCAACTTCTAGTGCAATAACTGAGTTAGACAAAGATTATCAATAGATGCCAAACGAGAGAAAGAGAGAGAAAGCAAATGTGGCAAAATGTAATAATTAGTAGATTTAGATGAAGGATATGTATTGTTCATTATTCCATATTTTCGATTTTGAAATTTTTCAAAATGAAAACGTTAGAGAAAAATATTGACAGCAAGAGAACATTGAGTACAAGGGCCTTCTCCCCTATCCTATAAACAAATATCAAACCTACTGTTTGTACTTTATCCCTCAAAAGGTTAGATAACACCTGGCGACTTTCAAAACTCAGGTGACTACAATTTCTTCCACGCTGTTGGTATTTATGTGGCTAAGGGTTTTTTCACAGTTTGAAGTTCATTATTGTAAATATAATATCAGCTACAGTTAATTGTGTCCCTTCCAAATTCTAGACATTAAACTAAATCTTTCATGTACAATATCTCATTTAATCCTACTACAATCCTATAAGTAAGATATGGTTATGACCCCACTGTATGGATGAGGAAACTGAGGTTAAATAATTTGCTAGCATTGTCAAAGAACCAGTATCTGATGGAGCCAAGATTTGAACCCTGATCCGATTGCCGTGCTCTTATCCACTACATTATACCCTTCATACTTGTGTTATATGACTGGATATTATCCATTACTTTGAGAGTCTGGATAATGTTGACATTAGCTGCAGTCACAACCTTAATACATGTATTTATACTTATTTATCTTATTCAAAAAATTGTCTAAAGTCTTGCCCATCTTTATGAGTTTTACAGTTTTGCTGGAAGAGCAGTCATTTTATATCTAATGTCATTACTCTATATTCTTTAAAAGAGATTAAAAAGTACAATAAATTATTGGAAATCTACATTTGACTTCTTGGGTAAAATACAAAATATTATCTCAACTGCACAATTTTTTTTCCAACAGCCTCCCAAGTTATAAGTTATGCTGTTTGTTTCAAAATGTCCTTTGTAGGTTTCTTTCAAGTCAACCAGAAAAGCAAAGAGAATTATGAATGAGAAAAAAGAAGTGAAAAACTTGAGAATTTTTGCAAGCTTCATCTTTCCCTTCTTCTGAGAAAGTTATTTAATGATAAATATACCTAGGCACTAAACTGGGCACGGAATTCTACTTAATTCAGGTACCAACTAAGTAGAACTTGTAGCCTTTTCACTTCTCGTGCCGTATCAGTGTACGGCATGGGCAAATGAACTGCTCAGGCAAATGAACTGCTTCTTTTTGTCACTTAATTTTGTTTCCAGATTTTAAAGAGTGTTTCCCTTGAATTGGAGTTTTAGAACTTAGGTTAATCTGTATCAAGTGTTCAGCAGAGGAGAGTCTGAGTTCAATCCATCCCGAAGCAGGTCAGTTAGGTAAGGTCAGCCCAGGGCGGTGGGTTTGAAGTGGTGGGAGATAGAGTAGAGGCAACTGCACAAGAACATTTTGTTAGTTGCTTAAATTCTTTCATTAATTGTCACTATTAAACTGATAGTTAATGGAAACTGACCCTAGCAGGTGCAGTGCTGGGCACCCAGGACACTGGAAAACACTGAGTAGAATGCAAAGTGCTTTGAATTCTGCTTTTCTTAATCACTACCTTCCTTCCAGAGAAATTCCAAATGTGGTGCATCGGTGATAGGAAATGAAGACTAGCTGCTTTGTAATCTTGGATTATAGTGGCAACTGGTCTTTCCTATCCATTTTCCTCATTTTTCCTTCTTTCCAGTAATATTTTGCAGACCTAGTAGCCATAACCTAGGAGGTCTCCTAGATGCTGTCCAGGTCCTCTGGCCTTCCGTTAATTACTCCCACCACTACCCAGGTACCTGTCTGTTCAGGCTGGAATATTTCTCCATTGAAGGTACATATTATTAAAATGAACCTGTGTCATTGAAACGTTTACATTGATTATAACATAGGAAGTGAAGGAGGGAAGTAGCTTCTGCCTGTTAGTTTCTCTATGCATTTCTACCTCCAACACACCCTGTTTACATTTATAATAGTTCTGCCTTTTAGGAGGAGAAGGAGAAGGAGGAAGAAAGTGCATTTATTTTAGAGGCAGTCTAAGTCTGACTCAACACTTGCTATACCTTGAGAAAGTGGAAGAAATTGGCTACCCTTGAAGCAAATGAGCTGTTCTCGAAAGATCAGTGTTCATGAGAAAAAAAATTAAACAAGCATATGGTATTCTAATCATCAGGAATAAACAAGAGTGCTTAAAAGAAAAAGAAACCCACTCACAGAAAAAGCAAGGTCTTTCTTTCTAAGTTTCTGAATGTACTGCTTTGTACCTCAATGAGAAAATACTGTAATAAGGCTCAATGAAAAGATTTCCATACAGCAACCAGTAAACAGATCTATTGTCTGCAAAAAAGAAGTCAGGTAAGAATTTTCTGATAATTTTTAATTTGGACATTATTGAATGATCATTTTGCCTTCAGGAAAAGGGAAGTGTTTGTGTTCATCTTGTTCTGGTAAATGTCACTTGGTTAGAGAAGCAGGGTGTGAAGTTGCTACTAGAAAATCTTTGCATTATGTTTGTTGCCTTTGCTTTTTTTTTTTTTTAAAGAAGAATGTGTACATTCTGACCTCAAATCAGTATTAGAAACTATGTTCTCAAATTAAAAATGGCCTGTATTTCTCTTCTACTTACCTTATTTTCAGAGCATATCACAAGGGAAGAGGCACAAATATTAAAAAGAAGAGAGAAAAAAAGAGACGTCTTACAATGCCAGCCTATTTTGGAACAATGCTTTGAAGAAAAAGACTGGTACTTGGTGACATGCCAATCTATTCTACAAAGTAAAGGAAGAGGAAAAATACTTTTCTTGCATTTCATGGAATAACTCTTCATTAGCAAATGATTAAACTTTGACTAATTGCAGCCAAGTAAAATATGAATCTTATTTTGGTTACTATCTCATTTAATATGTAGTCAAAGTAGAAAAAACTTGGGAAAATGAGAAAATAGTTGAGTTTACCTTAAAGGTCTATTTTGGGGGGAAATAAGTCATGAATTCCCCTTTTACAGAAGAAGCTCATTCAGGAACTGTAGGTAGCTTTTTGCTTGTAATGTGGGACACCCTTCTAGAGACTTGTATTTGGCAACCACTGGCCTCCATAAAACACAGAACAGTAAAGAGAATTGGTAGATTTGGGTAGAACTTAGAATGCACAGGCAGGTTTTCAAAATAATTTCTGATGCTATGCCCACTGATTCCATGGATTTCCCCATTGCCGACATGTGGGTAAAATATTGCATGCTTTGTCACCTGAAGTATCTGGGTCTCTAAGCATCAGATAAAGTGATAAGATATATCCCTAAAATATTGTAAACAAATTAGGTGGCCCTGGTTACTGAAGAAAAATTCATTTATTTTTCTATGCTTATTAAGTTATGGTTTAGTTCCCTAGACTGCTTAAATCAAATGGCCATGAAATGGTTCAGCTTAAACAATGGTTAGAGTCCAGGAAAATGTCCAAATCAAGATTTCATCAAGGAGATGCTTTCTTCCCAAAGACTGGCTGCTGGTGATCCTTGGCTCCTCTGCTGCATGGCAAAGGGTCTGCTGGTCTCTCCTTTGTTTTCCAGGTTTTGTTGCTTTTAGCTTCTTGCTCTGGTGACTCTCTCTCACTCTTGCTCTCACCCTCACTCTCCTTTCTGTTGAAAAAGGACTCCAGTAATAGGATTAAGACCCATTCTGAATGAGGTATGCCACACCTTAACTGAAATAACTTCATCAAAAGGTCCTATGTACAAATGGGTTAACTTTAAGAATGTTTTTCTGAGGTACATATAGTTCTAAGCCACAAGTTAAGATGTATCCAATAATAACTAGTAAGTTACATGTATCCTAGACAGGCCAGGCTTCAGAAGCCTACCAGCCCAGAAGGGGGAACAAAATGCCTGGATTTTTCCACTCCGAGATAATATCCAAGAGAAATAGCTCCACACAAAAGCTTGGATTTGAATGTTCACAGAATCATTATTCCTAAGAGCCATAAAGTGGAAATAAATAAATTTGCAACAGCTGATGAATGGATAAAGAACGTGCCATATCCATACAATGGAATATTAAGCAATTGTAAAAATAAATGAGCTACTGACTCATACTACAAAATAGATGAACCTTGAAAACATCATGCTACATGAAAGTAGCAAAACCCAAAAAAATAAAATAAAATAAAAAATAAACTAAACGAGCAGGTCACAAAAGGCCACGTATTTTGTGATTCCATTTATATGAAATGCTCACAATAGGCAAATCCATAGACATAAAGCAGATATATGGTTGCCTATGGGGGCAGAGGCTGGGAGGAAGTTGGGATGAGTGGTAAAGGGTATAGGATTTCTTATTAAAGTGACAAAAATGTTACAACATTTATTGTAAAGATGCTTGCACAACTCTATGAATATTCTAAAAATCATTGAATTTTACACTTTAGATAGATCAATTAAAGCTTTAACAAAAATAGTGGATTTAAGTCCTGGATCTACCACTTAGGAGCTTAGTTAAATTCCTTCCATGAAAAGGGGCCAATATAGTACCTACCTCACCGGGAATTGTTATGAAGATCAAATGAGCTAATCCTAGTAAAAAGCCTTAGCCATAATGAGCACACAATATGTAGTAGCCACTCTTAGTTATGCAAGGAGACTGGCCCATCTGCAGCCCGTTTCGGGTTCAGCCTGCAGCACAGTATTACGTGAAAAGATGACCTGGACCAATTACATTCATGCTTTTTAGATTTAAAAATGTAATAGAGAGTCTAGGGCAATTGGTTGTGAGGCCTGGATTTGCAAATTCATGAAGGGTTGAGTGAACCGTTTGCAAATTAAAGTGTTGAGGGAGGAGAAATGACTCTAAACGCACAGAGGAAGACGGGCAGTGAAAAGGAAATGTGGAAGAGATGGTCAGGGAGAAGAAGAGAGATGGTGAGTGAAGTTGAAGTTGACCAGTACCTAGAACCGCCTGAATTCCTGGTAATTTCCAGATCCGATCCCAAACCATTTACAGCTCACAATATGCCAAGACCACCAAGCAGATCAGTATAACTGAGAGTGGAATAGCAGGGGCATGTTAATCAATTTGCCAGGGTTCAAGATCCCCATTCACATCCCAGTTTGCTATTTACTAGTTCTGCGGCTTGGGACAAGCCATCTAAACTCTCTAAGCCCCCATCTCTGCATCTGTCCAAGCAGTATCAGGATTACTTTCCTCACAGGTTTTTTGTTTTTGTTTTGGCATGGGCAGGCCCCGGGAATCGAGCCTGCATCTCTGGCATGGCAGGCAAGAATTCTGCCACTGAGCCACAGTTGCATTTTCCCCTCACAGGGATATTGAAAGCACTAAATGAGATAATGCATCTATTTTAATTTCCTTGCTGCTGAAACAAATATCATACAATGGGTTGGATTAAACAACAGGAATTTATTGGTTCACAGTTTTGAGGTTAGGAGAAGTCCAAAATTGAGGCATCAGCAAGGGGATGCTTTCTCCTGGAAGACTTTCCAGGCATTGTGGGACTGGCTGCTTCTGATGCTTGGTCTTCGGCCCTTCAGTCACATGGCAAAGCACATTGTGATGGTTTCTTTCTCCTCCAGGTTCAGTTGACTTCTAGCCTCTGGCTGCCCCCCCATGGCTTTTTAAAAATTTTTTGGTCTGATTTTCACTCTGCTTATAAAGAACTCCAGTAATCCAGATTAAAACCTAACCTGATTCAATTGGGCCACACTGAAGTAATTTCATCAAAAGGTCCTATTCAAAAAAAAAAAAAAGAAAGGTCCTATTTATAATGGGTTCACGTTCACATGAATGGATTAAGAACATATTTTTCTGAGGTATATAACTCCAAGCCACTACAACATCGAATTGCTCAGCACATGTACATTTTCAATAAATGACAGCTATTATTGGCTAGTTATGCATTCCTTTATTATTATTAATGTAACTTCACTCTTAGCAAGCAAAGCCACTTAATTAGTGGTTGTACGAAGTTAGCCACCATATGAAGTCCTTCATTTGAAAAGGAATTTTTTTAAAAAAGGACACTTGATAATGAACATTTTAGAAATGAGTTATCTGCTCCAATCTGTTCTTTCCGCTGATGAAGGAACAGACATTTAAAGATTCTGTGATCCAACAGACCACAATGCCAAATAGTGGCTATGCTGGGATTGGAAGTCAGGTTTCACACTTTTGATCAATCCACTGACTCTTGGATCACTGGAAGTTAAACTATTAAATTAAGTTAGCAAACATTCTTACCTGTTCTCTCTATTGGCTCTTTTTATTTGTTTGTTTTTAAGCAGAACATATGATTAAAGTCTTAATGTCACCTACTAAAAAAGAATTTCATTTCAACGAGTTACTGTTTTGCCCATCTCTATGGTCAATTTTCACCAGGAAAGAAACACTTTCCATGGGGAGAAAACAAAAACATCCTGCTCTCCCAGTGACCTAAACTGTTCTTCCGTCGCTGTGACCCAGAGGATGAATTCCTTATAATAGAAAGAAAATGAAGTCATTCCAGGGGTGACTTCTTTCACATAATTATAATACTAATTATCCTAGAAGAGGAGGGGAAAAAAACCAACTCTTACTTTCTTGTCAGATTTCCCGGAGGAGGGAACATGGCGCAGTTCTTTTTTTCTTTTCTACAATTATTTTCAAATTAATTTGCTCCTGGCCCAATTTGCTTTTTTTTTTTTTTTTTTTACCATTTCTATAGCCATTGCCTCACACCCAAATGAGTTTCCTCTTTCTATTGTTAGACAAATTTTCACAAAATATTTTTATACTTTCTACTTCCTCCTCATTTTGTTTTGTGAGTAAAACATTTTATTGACTCTTTCCTCCAGGGAGTCTTCTTGATTTACAAAGTTAGATGGTATTTCATGAGTGGAAGATTTTGAGAAAGTTCTGGATATCGGAGGGGCACATTTATTGCCTACCATTGGCTTATCTGTGGGTGTGCTTCTGGAGTCTTGTACATTCCACTTAGTAACTGGCCATTAATAATAGTAATTAGGGTAAAGCATTATAAGAAAAACCATTAACTGGGTACTTACTCTATGCTAAGTGAATTACATAGGTCATCCTGTTTAATCCTCATCACTATCCTACAAGTTCTATTGATAGATGCAGTAAATTAAAGATCCCAAAATGTAAGAAAGTTGCCCAAGACCACTCAGCTTGTAAGCAAGAGGAACTACCTGAGCCCTAATAAACTCAAGCTCTCACTCACTAGATCCATGGTTCTCAAACTGTGTTCCTCAGACCAACAGCATCAGCATTACTTGGGAATCTATTGCAAATGAAAATTCTTGAGCTGCACCCCAGAGCTACTGAGTCACAAACCCTGGGGGGTGGAGCCACAGAATTCCATGTTTAACAAGCCATCTGGGTGACTCTGATAAGCCCAAAGTTGAGAATCGACTGTATCAAGTGACACTTTATATGCACAAAGATAGCACACCTCTAATTAAGGATTTGTGAAAACTGTCTGGAAAATGACTTCAGGAACTCTGGGTTGCCTGGCTAGGAACTGGCTGAGAATTATGGCTTCCACTGTCTCAGTGAGAAGGTCTGAGACTTCCCATGGTTTCAGTGGCCCCAAGATCTCCAGGGGCTGGGCACATGGTATTTCTCTGAATTCCCCCAAACAGCTGGCATTGGAGGTTGGATTGTCTGATTTTGCCTGAGGCCAAAATGGCTACCCCCCCTTCCTACCCCTACTTTATGCAAGACCACTTTCACATTTTCCTAGAGAAAAGGGAGAGCAGTGAGAGAGACCGAGGGGAAGAGTCCCTCCACAGGAGCCCAGCTCCTACATGGTCCCACGGTGTCCCAGCCAAAGCATGTCCTCTGACCCTCCAAAGGATGCCAAGAAAGTGGAGCCCTGTGCATTTGCTGATCCTTCTGCCTGCGTTTCAGCTTACACCTGGTGATAATGCTGGAATTGAAATATGTATTTGTATTATGAAAGGTTTAGGAGGCGAAAGGGTGAGAAAGAAGAAAGGTACACCAGGAAATTTAAAGTGTGTGTGTGGGGGGTATTTCTGCACTCCCGGGCAGAACTCACCGAACCCAAGATGGTGGTAGGTGAGTGCGCGCATGGGCTTTGGTGCGGGCGGCTTTTAAGGATGGAGGTCAGATGACGTCCAGAAGGGGCAGTTCATTAGTTCCTGAAGTCAGGTTGGGAGGGGCGACACAGCCTCCGCAGCTCCAGTTGCAGTGCCCTTCCCCGTTCCCTGACCTAACATATTAGTTTCCTATTGCTGAGATTAAAAAATCACCATGAACTTGGCAACTTAAACACACAAGTTCATTATTATCCTGGATTCAAATTCAATATAATCTTCCTATCTTAATGTCCTCAACGTTAATGACACCTGCAAAATCTCTTTTACTAAGTGAGGTAACATATTTGCAGGGTCCAGAAATTAAGGCATGGATATCTTCGGGGGAAATAGACACACTATTTTGTCTACCAACATTTTCTCCTGTAGTATAGGGACACATTCTCTTTTGGAGACTGTATTTGCAAGCTTCAAGAGAAAGGAACAAAAAAAAAACATGAATTCATATATTCATTGTTAATTAGAGGGCTATGTAAAGCTATGATTCCAAGACCATTTAGTGAAATATATACCCTGTTTAAAAAGCAATATTTTGAGAGAAAAGGAAGCACTCATACATCCAAATTTCTTAGAATCAAAGTGATATAATATCATCTAGTGTTTATTTCCCTTGTTATATCTGCCTATCTGGTCTTAATAAAGTGCTATTATGAAGTAGGCAATCTCATTTTAGAGAGGAGGAAACTCAGGCTCATAGAAGCCTAATGACTAAGCCTAAAGTCTCCTGGGAAACAAAGTAAGGAAAATGGAAAGGGAAAGAAAAGACAAAAAAAAAAGTCTGATGTTTGACTCTAATTCCAGGACTTTTTCTATTATGTTAGGCAAAGTTACTACAAGTGGGATAATAGCTTTAAGTCTTTGTTGAAAAAAGTTACTTCCTCAGTGATCCCCTTTGGGTCACAGACCTCTGGAGGACTGAAGCATTGTCTGAATCCTGAAAAAGAAATATACATTTGTACCTCTCAAATATATCCAGGTGTTGATGTGATTTAATATGCACTTTCCTTTATTAATATACTGACTTCATAGCAGCATTTTGACATTTCATTTTCTTAAAAAAATGGCTACTAAAAGTAAAGCTGCTACTGTTTGAGCACCTGAAATATATATATTTTTCCCTTTAAAATTGAGCTCTCATTCTTGAAAATTTGGGAATCATTCACTTCTCTCATTTTATTTGATTTCAATAAATCAATTTCATGTTTCTTGAAAGCTAGGAAGGATTTAGAAGAAAAATGTGAGTGTGATTTCTTATGTTATTTCTTCCTTGCTTTTTCCAAGGGCAAAGAAAATATTTTGTGCTTGCTTCGAGCTTTCTTGTGGCACTATTTTATAATTGATCTTAGCCGAAGGGCAAAGAAGCGACTGCTGTCCCCTTCTGCTTCTTCTCACCCTCTCTCCAGTTCCACTCTTCAGGAACATAGGGAGATAAATGGACGGCCAACTTGGAGAAGAATAATCATAAATTATGCTGGAGCTGTCGAACACAGTGACTGCCAAGCCCCTAGGGAGAAAAAAAAAATGTCCCACCCAGCACAGGGTGCTGAGGGGCTAGCTTATTTTATGAAAGTGATGGTTCAGAAAGTGTCTGGAACATCAACAGCAACGGCTGGATACTTGCTAGAAATGCAAACTCTTAGGCCCCACCCCACATCTACTGGATCTGGGAGTGGTCCAACAATCACTGTGTTAACAAGCCCTCTAAGTAATTCTGATAAATGCTATGGTTTTGCTTGACCTTCTAACTGCACTGACCAGTGGCAGCTATCCGCCTCCAGTGCAGCTGAACTCCAGGCACCCCATCAGTCCGTGGTGTGCCAACAATAAGCTGGGCAAATCAGGTTTCCTCTCTGTGACAGCTGAATGGCAGTTAGTGTTAGCAGCAAAAGTTGAAGCCAAATGAGGCTGTGGGGTAATGCTGAGGGCACGTGGACTCAGAAGTGTGCTGGAAACAGGAACTGTGACTAAGCAGAAACTGTGAGACAGAAAAAGGACACTGAGGAGAGGGTGAGCAAGACAAGCCAGTGGGGAGAGAGCACATGAGTTTGCAGAAAAAAGCAGACGTATTAGAGATGGTGAATGAATGAAGAGAGGCGCAGAATGAAGACCAAGGACCCCTGCTGCTGAGGTCCCTGGAGCTGCTTCAGACTCTAAACCAACTTCCGTGCGAGTCTCTGAAATGCTTCTGGCTCATCCTGGAATCCAGTCGTTCAGTTTCCTGAAGCTCCCATCCTGTGCATCCTTACAAATAACTCTTTGCATTTTATTTAAGGAACACTTTTTTTAAGGCCTGGGGAGGGGGTAGCATTTAAGAAAGGTGAGAAGTAAAACCAAAGCAATTGAACAAGGAAAGAGGAAAACAAAAAACAAAAACCACAGAAACTAAAAGCTTTCCTGTTTGTGAGTTTCCCTCATGGGCTAGAGGACCAGTTAGCAAAACTAAAATGTCGAAAGTAATAGGCTTTCTAATCGGATGATTTCACCACACGACTCTGAAGAAAATCTAAGGAAAGAACCACGTGGCAAACTTTTTCTACCCTTAATTGTCTGGGTTTCTCTTTTTTACTGTTAAGATACACAGAAGCAACAGTCTTGTTTTAAGCAAAACTTTGGAGTACTCATTTTAGACATGAAATAGGTTGATGATAGCAATAAAAATAATCATAACAGCTAATATTTCTTGAACTCTTTCCTACCTATAAAGCAATGTTCTAAGTGTTTCACATGTATTGTCATTTAATGTCCCTCCACGAAGGCAAGAAAGTTCATCTGTTTTGTTCACTGCTTTATCTTCAGTGCCTGTAATAGCATCCAGTTGATACTCCATAAATACTGGTTAATGAAGGAAGAACGGATCTTCATAAAACTCAGAAGGAAGTGCTATTATTTCCACCTCACAGATGATCTCAGACCCTCCTGGTTGTAAAGATGGAAAGTGATGCCCTGAATGTTTATGTGCATATAACACTGTCAGGCAGCGAGCTGCTGACACAAAGACCCTGATTTCCAGTCTTGCTTTTATGAATGTTTTGAAGCATTGTGATTTGAGGAATGTGGAGGTTCAGATTTACTCCTCTCACAGTCTGGAGTTTTTTGCTCTTTCAACAATTCATCCATTTATTTGATAAATATTCATTCAGCAATTCTGTATGCCAAGTATTGTTCTAGGCTTTGAAGATACAGCATTGAACATGGTAGATGCTATGTTTGCCTCTATGGGGGCAAGTATAGCCTCTACCATGTATTTTAGTAGAGGAAGGAGATAAAATAATTTCAGGTATTAACAAGGGCTATGAAGTCGATAAAGGAGGTGATATGACAGAGCACAAAGGAAGGGCTATTTCATATTTGATGACCAGTGAAGACTTCTCTGAGCTGAAATATGAAAGAGAAACAGTCATGAAAAGGGTAGAGATTGCAGATGGAAGGAACAGCAAAGTGCAAAGAACTTGGGGTGGGATTATGCTTCATGCTCTAGACCCAGAGGGAAGGACAGCACAGCTAGAATGTGGTGAGCAGGGGCAAAGTGAAAAAAGATGACATCAAGAAGGTAGGGAGAGGCTGGGCCACAGAAAGCCTTGTTAATCACATGTGGTGATCAGGTGGTGTGTGCACAGATCTCCTTTCAAGAACCTGCTTCAAGGAGTACCGTCGCCTGACAGCCTCCAGCACCAGCCCTCGTGGGCTCACTCACAGAGTTCAAATTGAAGACTGTGCCAGCCAAAAACTGAATATGGTGGGAAGAGTGAGGTTTGCCAACAAGTCTTCTTTAATGAGTATTCTTTGCTCTGAAGCTCCCTAATAGGCTGGCCTAGACTTTCTCAGTACAGCACTGTTCTGGTTTGCTAGCTGCCAGAATACAATATACCAGAAACGGAATGGTTTTAAAAACAGGAATTTAATAAGTTGCAGGTTTACAGTTCTAAGGCTGAGAAACTGTCTCAATTAAAACAAATCTATAGAAATGTCCAATCTAAGGCATCCAAGGAAAGATACCTTGGTTCAAGAAGGCCAATGAAGTTCAGGGTTTCGCTCTCAAGTGAGAAGGCACATGTCAAACACAGTCAGAGTTTCTCTGTCATCTGGAAAGGCACATGGCGAGCATGGCATCATCTGCAAGCTTTCTCTACTGGCTTCCTTTCATGAAGCTCCCTGGGAGGCATTTTCCTTCTTCATTTCCAAGGGTCACTGGCTGGTGGACTCTCTGATTCTCGCAGCTATGTCATTCTCTGCTCTCTCAGAATCTCCCTGATTCTCCAAAATGTTTCCTCTTCTATAGGATTCCAGTAAACTAAACAAGACCAACCCGAATGGGTGGAGACACGTCTCTACCTAATCCAGTTTAACCACTCTTGATTGAGTCTCATCTCCAGGAAGATGATCTAATTGCAGTTTCAAACATATAGTACTGAATTGGGGTTAGAAGAAACGGCTGCCTTCACAAAATGGGATTAGGATTAAAACATGGTTTTTCTAGGGTTCATACATCCTTTCAAACAAGCACAAGCACCATACGCAGAATCTTTTCTTACCCAATCCTCTGTATTGCCTCTGGCCTGTTCCAGCTGTTGTGTTGTTATTTGGGAGCTTCCTTACCTACACCTACCCTCTTCCCTGTTTAGCATTCATTGGTGTCATCACCAATAAATCTCTTGCATTTCTAATTTACATCTTGACCTCTGTTTTTGAGAGGGACCAAACTGACATGACTGGTACTGGGAGTGGTCTTAGAAAGCTGATGGTAAGATGGGGTTTGGGGATACATTCCACTACTGCATGACTATAATGAGGTCCCCATCCAAGATAGGTGGGCATCCAAGGGGACTTGGTCCACAGAGAATGTGCAGATGGTTAATATAACATGGCATCCCTAGGGGTGAAATAGGTGGGTAGTCAATGAAGCTGCTGCTTAACATGTACAACGTGAAGAAGACAAAAAGAGAAATGCAAGAGGTAGAGGGTGGTGAGCCCACTAAAAAGAATGACTTCAGACAAACACAAGCTAAACCAATAGTAGCCTTAGTCTCAGCTGCTGTGCTGGATGTGGTGGTATGACCAGAGCAGATTAATAAAACTTCTGGCTTCAGGTATAAGATGTTCTGCTATGGAACTGGCAAATGTGTGTTGTTGTTGTTTTTCCTATCCCAATCAGGAAAAGTAATCAGAGGCAGAGCAAATGAAAATGGAACAGAAAAAATATTCCCTTATAGCACAGACCAAATTTCCTCACAGTCACCCATGGCCTGTTTTTGCACGGCATTTGGGCTAAGAATGTTTTTTACTTTTTAAATGTTTGTTAAAAAAAACAAAAAATCAAAGAAGAACATGCAATAGAGTTCATATGTTGTCTAAAAGATTTCCTGTCTGGCCCTTAATGCAAAAAGTTTGCTAACCTTTGCTTTACAGCTTTACCCCACGGCTATATTAAAGCTCCTGTCCTTTGTCATAATATAGTCTGATCCTACTTAGGGTCATGTGGGGCTGTCCCTCATGACCAGCAAAAGGAGGAGGAAAATGCCCAAGTTGGGTTTATGGATGGCTTGACTCAGTTTGAGGATACAACTCAGAAATGGATAGTAGATGTATCACAGCCACACACAGGAGTGGTCATACAAAATGGTAGCAAAGCAAAATCTTCTCAATGCACAAAGTTTTGAGCTGTGCCTTTCCTGCTCCAGGAGCCTTAACCAGCACCACTCTTTGGGGCTTGTAGAATGCTTGATCCATAGGCATATTCACATGCACCATACCATCTGACCAGAGATCCACCTCGCCATATAGGAGCTGCAGGAATGAGCCCTTGCCATGGCTCCCAGTACCATTCCATCTGGAAGCAGCTGGCCTTACAGATCTCTGAAATGGCTCGTTGCAGACATAGCTGAAATGCCAGTTTGAAGGCAATCTCTACAAGCATGGGGCCCATCTATCAAGATGCAGCATAGACACTCAGTCAGAAACCTCTATGTGGCAGTGAGAACACTAATAGGAAGAAAACATAGGTTAAAGAACCAAGAGATAGTAGTAGAAGGGGCTCCAATTATTATTACTCCCATCTCTGCAACTCTGAGACCTGCAGAGTTTGGAATTAGTGGTCCCTAAGGGGGCACTGTCTTTCTGAGGACATAGCAAGGGTCCCATTGAACTAAAAACCATGGCTGCCTTCAGGACATGTTGGATTCCTTATGTCCAGGGACAAGGAGGCAAGAAGAAGAGTCTAACTTGGCAAAGAAATTGGCCTTGATAGGTAGAAAGAATGTCATGTCTCATCTCATAATCGCATAATGGCACCACATTTCATTTAGGATAAAAACCTGCAAGCCCTTACATGGCCTAGCTCTCTGTTATCTTCCTTATTCCTTTCCTCTCACTCTCATTCTTGCTCACGCCACTGTGGCCACCTTGGCTTCTGGGCCATTCAGTGAACACACCAGATATGTTCAGGCCTGTATTAGTCAGAGTTCTCCAGAGTAACAGACCCAACAGGAGATAGAAAGAGAGATAGATATAGACAGGGGATTTATTATAGGAATTGGCTCAAGTGACCATGGCGATTGGCAAGTCTGAATTCTGCTGGGCAGGTCGCAAGTTGGGAACTCCAATGAAGGTTTCAATGAATTCCCTGGGAGAAGATGGCTGGCAGGACTAGAGATGGAAATTCTTTCTCCCAATTTCCTCAGACATTCTTTCCGATTGCTGAAATCATCCGCTCTCCCTTTAACAGTTCTCTGATTGCTGAAGGAAATCTCCATGTTGACTCTAGATGTAATCAGCCATAGATGCAATCAACTGACTAGTGACTTAAATTTGTAGACAAAATCCTCTCATATTAAAGATCAGGACAGTGCTTGCATGACCAAAGAAATGGACCCTATAATCTGGTTAAATTGACACAAACTTAACCATTACAAGACCATAGGGTCTTACGTCCAGCTATTCTCACCACTTGCAATGTTCTTCTCTCTTAGCTCTACTTGGATAACTCTCATTTCCTTCAAGATATTGCCTATTTCTCATCTCATTAAGGCCCCCACCCACCAGCACTCCCATCTATATATAATTTATTACCTTAATTTGTCTGCCTCTCCCTGCTGGAAAGTAAGCTAAGGTAAGCTCTATAGCAGGTGATAGTTTTTAAATATATTCTAGGAACATAGTGTCTTTTGTGTTTTCTTGGAGCAATGCTTTGACATTTACAAAGGGGTCAACTAACGAAAGAATGAGAACTTATTAAATAGAAGGGGCAAGGAAGACCATAGAATGCACAAGTACCTTAAATAGGAGATGGAGAGTGGTAGAAATTCAAGATAAATTGCCTTAATTTGTACAGGGCTGATAACTAAGCTGTACTTTTAACCCTGATTTATAACAGAGGTCTCACCTAGGAATTGCTTATCAACATACTCTGCTTACTCATTGATTAGTGACCAAAAATAAATTATTGTGGATTTAGAGAGGAGTCAGTTTCCATCTTTGATAATGACTCGTAATAATAACAAATATTTTTTGAGCTAATCTCTGGGGTAAACCTTATACATACTATGTCTAAATTAATCCTAATAAACTTTAAGAAAGAGACATTATTATTCCCAATTCATACATGAAGAAATAGAGGCTCAGAAAGGTGAAGTAATTGAATAGGTGACAAATCTACTACGAGGCCAGCTCTCAACATATCTGTATAATTTTCTCGATAATTTGCTCTCCCTTAAACAGATCATGATTACTGATATTCGTCAATTCAATAAATGTTCACTGAGTGTTTTTTATGTGCCAGGCCTTTGCCAGACTTTGTAGATACAGGGGTGAATAGTGAGGATCCTTGCTTTCACGGAGCTCACACCCTAGTGGTGTACACAGGACCATGAATCAAAAGAGTTCAGGGGCGGGCCACGGTGTCTCAGCAGGTAAGAACGCTTGCCTACTGTGCCCGAGGACCCGGGTTTGATTCCTGGTGCCAGCCCATGTTAAAAAAAAAAAGAGTTCAGGTCTCTGAACTGCAGCAGAGACAGTATGTGCTCACACACCCCTTTTGCTAAGGGACTAACAAGGATTATCTTTGACCTGCACCCTAGAACATATACTACGTAAAGCAAGATAAATAAATAAATAAATTCTTGGTTAAGCCATTCCCTTTTCAGCCTCCTCAGCTGAGAAATGGGTATAATGATAATAGGCATTTTGCCAAGCAGTTGTGATTTCAGATGATGTTGTTGTTTGCTAGCTGCCAGAATGCAATATATCAGAAACAGAATGACTTTTAAAAGGGGAATTTAATAAGTTTCTAGTTTACAGTTCTAAGGCCAAGAAAACGTCCCAATTAGAACAAATCTACAGAAATGTCCTATCAAAGCCATCCATCCAGGGAAAAATACCTTGTTTCGAGAAGGCCAATGAAGTTCAGGGTTTCTCTCTTAAGTGAGAAGGCACATGGTGAACACAGTCAGGGTTCCTGTCTCATCTGGAAGGGCACATGGCATCATCTGCTAGCTTTATCTCCTGGCTTCTGGTTTCACGAAGCTCCCCGGGAGGTGTTTTCCTTCTTCACTTCCAAAGGTCGCTGGCTCATGGACTCTCTGCTTCATGGCGCTGCAGCATACTCTGCTCTCCAGAGCAGAAACATTTCATTCTCCAAAATGTTTCCTCTTTTATAGGACTCCAGAAACTTATCAAGACCCACACAAATGGGTGGAGACATGTCATCACCTAATCCAGTTTAACAACCACTCTTGACTAAATCATATCTCCAGGGAGATGATCTAATTACAGATTCAAACATATGATACTGAATAGGGACTAGAAGAAATGCTGCCTTTACAGAATGGGATTAGGATTAAAACATGGCTTTTCTAGGGTACATACATCATTTCAAACCAGCACAGATGAGAATATGCATGTGAACATTTTCCGCAAACTGTAAAACAGTCAACAAGGGCAAAAAATTTATCTCTCTTTATATTAAACAACCTACTAAAGAAGAGAGAATAGGATAAAGACCCAGATACCCATCAACCACTTCAATAATTACCAATTTATATCCAAGTATGGCTCTTTAGCCCCCCAGAATTCCCCAATTTTGGGGAAGCAAATCCTTGACAGCACATAATTTCATCTGTATACATTTTGATAAATACACCTCAAAGAAAGGAGTCTCTTAAAAAACATAAAACATAACGATTACCATGACCTCTTCTAAAAAGAAAACATTCACAGTAATTCCTTAATTTCATCAAATACCATAATTTAATCCAACAGTCAAACTTCCCTGATTATCTCAAAAATTTCGAGATCAATAAGTTTGAATCAGTGTTTAGATAAAGTCCATACATTGCAGTTGGTTGTCGTTTTTAATCTATAATGATCTTCCTTTTTGTGTTTTGTTTTTGCATGTTTGCTGAAGAAAAGGGATCCCATAGAAGACTGGTTCTTAAACTTCAGTGTGCATTAAAGTCATCTGGAAAGCTTGTTAAGAAACAAATTGCTAGTCCCATTCCCAGAGGTTCAGATTCAGTATTGCATGTCTAACAAGGTCCCAGGAGACACCGAGGCTGGTGCCTATAGGAACGCTTCAGGAAGCACCACCTTAGTACGATGTTTCAGTCTGGGCTTCCCTAATTGCATTCCCTTGGTCACGTGTCTTTCAACAAGTTCATCTTCCTTTCTGTTTCCTGTAAGATGAAGTTTATTTAGTTGACTACAGTGCAGCATAATAGGTAAAAGGCAGGGTTTGAAGCTAGATTCCCTGTGTTTTAACTCGTTTTGACATTTATCTGCCAGGTGACCTTGGGGAAGTCATTTCATGGTTCTGTGAACCCAATATCACAGTGTTATCGTGAGGATTAAATAAGTTTTTTTTTTAATGAAGTGTTTACTTTAGCACAGTGCCTGGCACTTAACAAATGCCCAATTAATCTTACCAATTACCATTTTTCAACCAAGAAAGACTAATGGCGCCCAATATTATAATCTGTGGAAGACTTTTAGTTCTATAGGGTAACGTGTTTTGTTGAGTTTTGACGTCGGCAGAGCTCCATAGAAACTTTCAAAGCACAGGCACGAGGAGAAAGGTTTAGAAAGCGCGACTCTTCGCGGCCCGTCCCCGTGAACTCAGTGTTAGCGTCCGCTCGCTTTAAAGTGGGCAGGGTCACGTGACCTGCGGGGTCACATGTCCGCGGAACAACATGGCTGCGCCCGCGTTAGGGCCGGTTTATGGGCGCTGCGCCGGGCTGGGTCGCGTCCTCTTGCTGCCGCTGTTCTTGTTGCTGTGCCGGACGGCGGCTAGCGAGGAGGTCGGGACAGGGGCCGGCGCTACCGCCGGGTCTCTCGCGGGATCCTGCGGCTGCGGCACACCCCAGCGGCCCGGCTCCCATGGCAGTTCGGCGGCCGCACACCGATACTCGCGGGAGGCGAATGCCCCGGGGCGGGCCCCGGGGCGGGCTCCCGCAGAGCGGACGCTTGCACCCCCCAAGGTGCTCCTCGATTTCCCGGTGGCGGGTGGGTACCTGCGGGTTCTTGGACTGGAAAGAGCAAGGCAGGGGCTTGGTAGAAAGGCAAGTAAAGGTAATCACCACGCCCCAAATCGCGTACCTGCTGATTCTGTGACAAGGAGTGTTTTTTGGTTTTTTTTTTTTTTTCCCCTCCTGGAAGTCGGGCCGCATCTTGGGGATCAGCACATTTCTGTGCATTAGGGAGTTTGGTTTAAGGACTTTGTTCCTTCTTCTCTTCTTGTCTTTACCCCCTTTTAACCCTCTCTCAAAGTTTCAGAATTTTAAGCCAGACAGTTCTGGATTAAGTCCAGAACCTCTCTTTATTAACTGTGAATGGTTCTCAGCGTCCCAAACATTGTTGTATACTTGTCCATACTACCTTCAATATGCTCTGCTTCTCGAGGGCAACTATATGTTTTACTCTTCTGCTGTCTCTAGCGCTAAAGCACAAGCAAGGACAAAGTCAGCCATAGTTGCTTTATTCCTTGTTTTTTTATGCCTTACACAGTCCCTGGATGTGCTAGGTACTAGGATATGTAGTAGTATTAACTACTATTACTTGGTTCTTTTGTGGGTACTTTGCGTACTGGTGTGTTTGTGGAAAAAACTTTTGGGACTAAAACCCCAGTGCTCAGACTGCTAAACTGTGCCCCATTCTTGTACACCCTTTCCTTCTTTCTTCATCTCAGTTTTCTTTCCTCTGGGTTAGGTCTGACCAATTTTCACCACTTACATGATAGGTAACTTTCTCCTGCAGGCCCTGTCTGACACCTGCTGTCTTTGTAGTTGTCAGTGTATTTATATACTGCGACAGTCGTGTTTTTACTTTGAGGTAACAATTTTTAAGATGCTTGTCTGCTGATGATGTCTGTTTTAGGCTGTGAGCTTGGTGAGGGCCAAGACCATGCTTTAATCTCGCAGGAACAGAGTGTAGGAAGTTGGCAGCCATTTCTTATTGTTTCTCCATTATGTGTAATTATTGACCTTTTAACTTTTTTCTGTTATTCCCAGAAGACTCCTGCATTATTTGTATTTATAGTCTGTGTGCTGGGAATCTTGGTTACTTTTTAGTGTGTGTTGGTCATAATTGATTTTAATTCATCTCTAATTTGCATGATAACTGATAATCTGTCCCTTTCTCTAAAGAGAAAGCCCAGTATCTGTTTATCTGCTTTCTAACTAACTGGGCAGGTGTTTTATTTGCTTGTACACATTGGCCTATGTCAGATTTTTGCTCAGAACCTTCTGGTCTATACTGAGCACTCCTCATTTTGAATGGCCCGTTGTCATATTGGTTGCAGAATGGGAGATGGGTGCCAGGAATTTTTTTTTTTAATTTTAAAATTTTGTATTGTACTGACATGTACAACTCAAAATTTCCCATTTTATTTTTAGTTTACAATTCAGTTGTATTAATTACACTCACAACATTGTGCTACGATCACACCATCTATTGCCAAAACTTCTCCATCACCCTATACAGAAATTCTGTACCCATTAAACAGTAAATCGCCATTCCCTACCCCCACCCAGCCCCTGGAAATGAATATTCTACTTTCTGGCATTATGAGTTTGCATATTCTACCAACTTGATATCTCTTTTTTTTTTTCTTACACATGTACGTCGATTATTCTATTAACTTTGTAGTTTTTAACGCCTGCAACTGCTCTCACTACGAGTAACTACAAAGGATTTCAAATGCAACCGCTGCTTTTTTTTAACGCATACATGGGGCCTTGATAAATACCAAGGCCTTCAAAAAATTGATCAATGACTCATAACCGTTTCTCTCCACGGAAATCTTTAGTAAAAGGCGAAAGATTTATACAATTTGAAGAGAAACTAGAGTATCCAACTTGATATCTCTTAAAAGCTCATCTGGGGGTGCAGGAGTAGTTCAGTGGTAGAATTTGCACCTGCCATGTGGGAGACCCAGATTCTATTTCTGGCCCTTGGACTTCCCCCCAAAACAAACAAGCAAGCAAACAAACAAAAACAAAAAACAAATGAACAGAAATTCAACAAATGCTGCTGCAATAACGGGATACTCACATGGAAGTGTGAGTACATTAGGGAGCTTCGTTTAAGCACTGTTGTTCCTTCTTTTCCTACTTCTTATCTTTATTCCCTCCTAACCTCTGCCGTACAGCATACAAAAAAAAAAAAAAAGCAGAACTCATGTATGTATCTATGTTGTATCATGCATCAGAACTTCATTCCTTTTTACTGCCAAATAATACTCCATTGTATGTTTATACCACATTATGTTTATCTGTCCCTCTATTGATGGATATTTGGGTTACTTCTGCCTTTTGACAATCGTGAATAATGCTGCTATGAACTTGTGTATGCAAAGGTGTGTTTGAGTCCCTGCTTTCAATTGTTTTGGGTGTATACCTGGAAGTGGGATTGTTTGGTCAAAAGGTAGTTTCATGTTTAGTTTTCTGAAGAACATCAAGCTGTGCTCCACAGCATTGTATCATTTTACATTCTCAGAAGCAATGTGGGTGTTTCTATTTCTCCACATCCTTACCAATTCTTATTACTTTCAGTTTTTTATTAATAGCCATTTTAGTGGGTGTGAAGTCCTGGCTTATTGTATTGATTTGTATTTCTCAAATGGCTAATGATGTTGAGAATCTTTTTATGTACTTATCGACCCTTTGTATATCTTCTTTGGAAAAATGTTCAATTCCTTTGCCCAATTTTTAGTTGGATGTTTTTTTTTTGTTGTTGTTGAATTATAGGAACTTTTTAAAAAATATTCTAGATATTAACTCCTTAAGATACATCATTTCCAAATATTTTTTCCTGTTCTGTAGCTTGTCTTTACTTTCTTGATAATGTCCTTGGATGCATATGAGTTTGATTTTGATGAAATCGCATTTATCTTCTCTTGTTGCTTGTGCTTTTGTAGTAAGGTCTAAGAAACCATTGCCTAACACAAGCCCCTGATAATACTTCCCTGTTTTCTTCTAGGAGTTCTGTAATTTTAGTTCTTATGTTTGGGACTGTGGTTTATTTTGAGTTAATTTTTTTTTAGGTACATGGTCTGCATTTTGAGTTAACTTTTTTATATGGCATAAGGTAGGGGTCCACCTTCATTCTTTTACATATGGATATCCAGTTTTCTCAGCACCATTTGTTGAAGAGAGTATTCTTTCCTCATTGAGTGGACTTGCCACCTTTGTCAAAAGTCAATTGACCATAGATGTTAGAGTTTATTTTGAACTCTCAATTCAGTTCCATTGGTTGATATGCCAGTCCTTGTGCCAGTACCACATAACTTTGTATTATGTTTGGAAATCAGAAAGTGTGTGTCCTCTAACTTTGTTGTTTTTCACCATGATTTTGACTATTCGGAGCCCCTTACCCT
Source organism: Myrmecophaga tridactyla (assembly GCA_004026745.1). Lineage (NCBI taxonomy): Eukaryota > Metazoa > Chordata > Mammalia > Pilosa > Myrmecophagidae > Myrmecophaga > Myrmecophaga tridactyla. The sequence continues at coordinate 35,923 of PVIY010014434.1, forward strand.
TCCATATAAGTTTAATGATTGTATTTTCCATTGCTCCAAAGAAGGCAGTTGGAGTTTTGAATGGAATTGCCTTGACTCTGTAAATAGCTTTGGGTAGAATTGACATCTTAACGATATTTAGTCCTCAAATCCATGAGCACAAAATTCCATTTCTTTAGTTCTCATTTTATTTCTTTTGGCAATGTTTTGGTTTTTCCATTTGGTTTTTTGATGCCATTTAATCAAAGCATCTTTGATTAAATTTATTCCTAAATATTTGATTCTTTTAGTTACTATTATAGATGGGTTTCCCCCCTTGTTTTCTTCTTCAGAATGTTCATTACTACTGTATAGAAACACCACTGAGTTTTGCATGCTGATCTAGTACCCCATCACGTTGCTGAATTAGTTTGTTAACTCCAGTAGCTTTGTTGTGGATTTTCAGAATTTTCTGTTATATAGGGTCATGTTTTCTGCAAATAGAAAAAGTGTTACTTCTTCTTTTCTAATTTGGATGCCTTTTATTCTTTTATTTTTCCCTGATTGCTCTGGCAAGAACTTCCAGTACAGTGTTGAATACCAGTGTGTCAGGGGACATCCTTGTCTTGTTCCTCATCTTAGAGGCAAAGTTTTAATCTTTCACAATTGAGTGTGGTGTTAGTAGCGGGTTTTTCATATATGCCCTTTATCACGTTGAGGAAATTTCCTTCTATTCCTAGTTTTCAAAGTGTTTTTTCCATGGTGGGCTGCTGAATTTTGTTAAATGCCTTTTCTGCATCAGTTGGAATCAGCATGTTTTTCTTTTAGTTCTTTTTCTTTTAATACGATGAATTATGTTAATTGATTTTCTAATATTCAGACAGCCTTGTATACCTGGGATGAATCCCACTTGATCATTGCATACATAATAAAGTGTTGGATTCAGTTGCTAGTATTTTGTTGAGGATTTTTGCTTCTTTATTCCTAAAGGATATTGGTCTGTAATTTTGTTTTCTTTTGGTATCTTTATCTGGCTTTGGTTTTAGGGTGATATTGGCCTCATTGAATGAATTAGGAAATGTTCTCTCCTCTTCAATGTTTTGGAAGAGTTTGAGCAGAATTGGTGTTATTTGTTTTTGGAATGTTGATAAAATTACCTGTGAAGCCATCTGATCCTGGGCTTTTATTTTTTGAGCTTTTTGATTACTGATTCAGTCTCTTTACTTGTTACTGGTATGATGAGATCTTTACTTTCTTCTTAAATTCTTATAGATTGTGTGTCCATTTCACACAATGAAATGTGTGTAGATGGTGTGAAATGTCTCCACTCTCATTTCAGATTTATTTGAGTCCTCTCACTTTTTCTTTGCCAGTCTACTGAAAGGTTTGTCAATTTTATTGATCGTTTCAAATATCCAGCTTTTGGGTTTGTTGAGTCTATTTTTTGTTTCTTTTCTCTATTTTAATTATGTCCACTCTGATATTTCTTATTTATATCCTTCTGCTCACTTTGCATTTAGTTTACTCTTCTTTTCTAGTTTTCTAGATGTAAGTTTAGGCCTCTCATATGACATCTTTTTAATGTAAGCATTTAGAGCTATACATTTTCCTCTCATCACTGTCTTTGCTGCATCCTATAAGTTTTGGTATATTGTTTTTTTGATTTGCCTGAAGATATTTCCTAATTCCCCTTGTTATTTCATATTTGATCCATGGGTTGTTTTTAAGAGTGTGTTATTTAATTTCCACAATTTTGTAAATTTTTCAGTTCTTCTGATATTGATTTTAAGTTTCATTTCATTGTGGTTAGAGAAGGTACATTGCATGATTTCAGTATTTTTAAATTTATTGAGACTTGTCTTGTGACCTAATACATAGTCTATCCTAGAGAATTACTCATGTCCACTGGAGAAGAATATGTAGTCTGCTGCTGTTGTGTGAAGTGTTCTTTATATGTTAGTTAAGTGTAGTTAGTTTATAGTATCGTTCAAGTCTTCTATTCCTTTACTGATCTTTTGTTTATATGTTCTATCAGTTATTAAAAGTGGTGTATTTAAGTCTTCTGCTAATAATAATGTAACTATTTGTCCCTTAAATCTATCAATATTTGCTTCTATATTTTGCAACTCTGCTGTTAGATGCACATATGTATTTATAACTGTTTTGTCGACACCTTTATCAATATATAGTGACCTTCTTTGTCATTTGAAGCAGTTGGTTTGACTTCAAATCTCTTTTATCTGATATTTGTATAGCTGTTCCAGCTGTCTTTTTTTCTGTTCTTTCACTTTCAACCTATATGTATCTTTGAATTTTAGATGGGTCTTTTGTAAACAGTATATAGTTAGGTCATGCTTTTTTCCCCAGTCTGCTTATCTCTGCCTTTTGACTTGAGAGTTTATTCCATTTACATGTGAGGTAACTACTGATAATGTGGGATTTTCTTCTGCCGTTTTGCTATGGTGTTAGTAAATCCTATACCGTTTTTGTCCTTCAATTCTTCCATTAATGCCTACTTTCATTTTTATTTGATTTTTTTTGCTGTGTAAAAGTTTGAATATCTTTTCATTTCCCTGCATATATATTCTCTGATATTTTATTTGTAGTTACCATAGTGCTTAAATTTAACATCGTTTATCTATAACAATCATGTTTAACTTGATATCTACCAAACTTCAGTAGTTTACATAAGTTACTGTTACTTTGGCCCCTTTGTCCTGTACCTCTTGTTGTACATGTTACAGTTATAGTTTTATACATTATGTCCCAAACCATAGATTTATCATTATTTTTTATGCATTCAAAATTTAGAACTTGTGTAATGTAATGAGTCAAGTTGCATACGAAAAAATTAATACAATAATAGTGGCATTTATAGTTACCCATATGATTACCTTTATCGGAGGTCTTTATTTCTTTATACCACTTTGATCCATTGTATAGTATCCTTTCCTTTCAGTCTGAAGAGCTCCCTTTAGCATTGCTTTTCAGATGGGTCTAGTGGTGATGAACCCCTTTAGCTTTTGATTATCTGAGAATGTCTTTATCGCTCCTTTTTTTTATTTAAGATTTTTCATTGTGAAATAAAACATACATGCAGAAAAATGATAAATTTCAAAGTATAGTTTAATAAGTAGTTACTAGAGCACATTTCAAAGTGTAGTTTAACAAATAGTTACAGAGCAAACATTTGCCAAGGTTACAAGCCTTCTTTGTATCTGTTTCTAATCATCTCCTTTTCCAGGGGTATTTTGTCAGATCTGTTTTTAAAAAAATATATTTTAAAGGTTTTTTAAATTGTATAATACATATACAAAGCAAAGAAAGAAAAAAGCATTAAATTTGAAAGCATGCTTCCAACAGGTAGCTACATGTTAGATCCTAGTTTGTCACCATTCATTCCATCATCTCAGATTTTTCCTTCAGGCTGTTCCAAAACATTGGCGGCTAGAAGGAATATTAATATAGTGATTCAGCGGCCATACTCATTTGTTACATCCTATTTTCTCTGTTATACTTCCAACTTTTCCTTTAATCCTCCCCCAATCTTGAGGTTCCTTGCGCAATTCCCAGTCTGACTTTTTTATGTGGAGAAGGGAAGGTCCATATTAAAGGATAGGGGGATGTAATTAATTGATAATCTAGGAGAGTCTGGTCCCTCTGAGTTTCAGGATTTATCTGACCTCGGAACCCTTTGGGAATGATATGTTCCAGGAAGGCAACCTAGTGCATATAAACCTTATATAGTCTCAGTTCAAGCCTTAGGTGTTCTTAAGAGTCAACAGGAGTGATGTTTATTGAGGCTTGGAAAACCATGGAAATTAGCCCTAACTGAAGCTTGCCTAAGAGTAGCCTCCAGAGTAGTCTGTTGTCTCCATTTGATCTCTCTGGGCCACTGATGCCTAATTTTATTATACTTCTTTTCCCCCTTTTGGTCAGGAAGGCTTTGTCGATCCCACGGTGCCAGGGCTGGACTCATCCTGGGGAGTTATGCTTCGCATTGTCAGGGAGATTTTCACTTCTGACTGTCATGTCCCACATAGGGGGGAGGGCCATGATTTTCCTTGGAGAGTTGGGCTTGGAGAAAGAGAGGCACATCTGAACAACAAAGAGTCTTCTGGGAAGCAACTCTTAGGCCTCATTATGGGCAGTCTTAGCTTCTCCCCTACAGAAATAAATTTCATAAGAGCAAGCCTCAAAATCAGGGCTTGGCCTATTTTCTTTGGAGTCCCCAATGTTTGCGAAGGTACCCAGGTTTTCCCAGATAGGAGAGTTTAATAATTTCATATATATTTATATAATTTTTCCCCCTTTAGATCCTCAAGGGACTCTACCAATACTTTTTAGTTATCAGCCCACCATAGTCTGAGATGTATCCTATTATTATATTAATCTGTGCAGAACTATAGGGCTTTGTTCCCATTCTGTACTCCAGGACTTTGGGTGGTTTAAATGAGTTATCCAGAGAGGCCGATTTAGATTATGTGTTACAGAAAATTTAGGTTTCAGACATAATAATAAACCTCTCTGCCTTTGAACTCATATCGTAGCTAAAAGTCAAGAGTACATATACTATCATCTTTTACTCTACATTCTGATTTACCTTTGACCCAGCTAGATTGGTTTTGTTTTTAGCTCTAATTGAGGCATGTTCTCTTTTTTTTTTCAAACCTTTTTATTGTATAGTATAACATATATACGAAGGAAAGAAATAAAAAAGCAATAGTTTTCAAAGCACTCTTCAACAAGTTGTTACAGGACAGATCCCAGAGTTTGTCATGGGCTACCATACGAGTCCCTCAGATTTTTCCTTCTAGCTGCTCCAGAATATAGGAGGCTAGAGGGCATGAATATTTTTTTTATCATCACAATCGACTTTTTTTTTCTGTTTTGTGAAAAAAACCCATATATACAAAAAAAGCAATAACTTTCAAAGCACAGCATCACGATTAGTTGTAGAACATATTTTGGAGTTTGGTATGGGTTACAATTCCACAATTTTAGGTTTTTACTTCTAGCTGTTCTAAAATACTGGAGACCAAAAGAGATATCAATTAAATGATTCAGCAGTCATATTCATTTGTTAAATCCTGTCTTCAACTGTATAATGCCACCATCGCTTTTGGTCTTTCTGTCCCTCTCTTTAGGAGTGTTTGGGTGAAGGCCATTCCAGCTTTTTCATTTTGGAACGGTCTGTCAATAATATGGGGTAGGGAGATGGAACTAGCTGATTTTCTGGAGAGGCTGGGCCCTCTAGGTTTTAGGATTTATCTGGTACAGGGACCCATCTGGAGGTTGAAGGTTTCTGGAATGCTACTCTAGTGCATGGAACCCTTGTGGAATCTTATATATTGCCCTAGTTGTTCTTTAGGATTGGCTGGAATGGTCCTGGTTGCAGGTTGTCAAATTATGATAGGTAGCAACATCTAACTGAAGCTTGCGTAAGAGCAACCTCCAGAGTAGCCTTTCAACTTTATTTGAACTCTCTCTGCCACTGATATTTTGTTAGTTACCTTTCTTTTCACCCTTTTGGTCAGTAGGAATTGTTGATCCTATAGTGCCAGGGGCATACTTATCCCTGGAAGTTATCTCCCACGCTGCCAGGGAGACTTTCACCCCTGGATGTGATGTCCCATGTAGGGGGAAGAGCAGTGATTTCACTATCAGAGCTGGGCTTAGAGTGAGGTCACATCTGAGCAACCAAAGAGGTCCTTCAGAAGTAATGCTTAGGCATACCTATAGGTACGCTAAGCTTCTCTGCTACCTACAGAAGCTTCACAAGAGTAAGCCTTGAGATCAAGGGATTGGCTTATTGATTTGGGTGTCCCTAAAGTTTGACACAGTATCAGGGGATTCCCTGATAGTAAAGTTTAATCGTTCCATATTGTTTCTCCCATCCCTCAAGGGACTTTCCCGATACTTTTTGATTATCTGCTTACTATATCTAGGATTTATCCAGGTATTACATTAAGCTATACAGAATTAAAGGACATCTTTCATATTCTGGGCTCCCTGTGTTTCAGTTGTTCAAATGAGCTATACAGATAGGTTGAGTTAAATTATATGCTACAGAAGATTTAAGTTCCAGACCAAATAAACCTTTCTTCCTTTGGTCTCAAAGAGTATGTGTGGTTCTAAAATATAGACACTGTCTTCCTTACCCCTGTGTTCTGAATTGCTTTAACCCTGACCTGATTGGCTTTGTTCTTATCTCTAAATATCAATATATATATAAACAGCCTCTCGAAACTCAGAAATAGTAGTTACCACTCTGAACTAAATGTGTCGACTATAAAAGCTAGCCCGTTATTTTCTTATAAGCATTTTCCAAAGGAGAACATACATAATTGTTCTTTCATTTCTGGCTTATCTTGCCTCACCACATGTTTTATGTGTTCATTCACATCGTTGCATGCCTCACGACTTCGTTCTTTTTTTATATCAGCATAACATTTGATCATATGTATACACCATTATTCACCAATCTAATTCTCAGTCAGTGCATCCTTCAGCCACCTGCATTCATTAGGCATCACGTATAGTGTCCAAAGTTCACAGTCCATCAACACTCTAAATTTTAGATAATTTCATTGTTCCCAAGAGAAAGATAATAAACACACCCTCACCAAATAGGAAATCTAAACTTTTGTCCCTCCCTCCATTATTTATCTCTGCTGTTCCTGTGGTAGTGCTGATGTTTTCCTTTCAAACATACCCCACGGCTTGCAAAGCAGTTTCCCCCCCCGTACCCTGGACTTAAACACTCTTTGTACATGAATCATACCTCTGAAGTAGTTCTTGCATGAACTAATTTATATTTCTAGTGTTAATCAGTGGGACACATAGGTCTATACAACCCATTTCAATCTTGTTCATATTCAATATGGTGATATTACTTGTAGACCTACTAGAGAACTGCCTTCACTTCTATATCTTCCCTTACATTGGAGTTCAACCTCATTAGCTAACCATTTACTCATCTTTAGCTTCTGTGTATTTCTAAGTCCCCTATAATCTGTGTTATTAGCCTCTGATTTTATTTTACCATGGTCATTAAAGTGGAATTGTACAGTATCTAACCTTTTGTATCTGGTTTATTTCTCTCAGCATTATGTCCTCAAGGCTTATCCATCTGGTCATGTGCAGCAGGATGTCATTTTGTCTTACTGCTGTATAATATTCTATTATATGTATATACCACATTTTGTTAATCCATTCGTGTGCGGATGGGCATTTGGTTTGTTTCCAGCTTTTGGCGATTGTTAATAATGCTGCTATGAACATCGGTGTGCAAATATCTGTATGTGTCATTGCTTTCAGCTCTTCTGGGTATATATCAAGTAGTGCTATTGCTGGGTCATGGGGCAACTCTATATTTAGTTTCCTAAGGAACCGCCAAACTGTCTTACGTAGTGGCTGCACCATTATTTCCTCACCAGCAGTGCATAAGTGTCCCAATTTCTCCACATCCTCTCCAACATTTATATCTTCCTGTCTGTTTAATAGCAGCCATTCTCACAAGTGTGAGATGGTATCTCAGTGTAGTCTTGATCTGCATTTCCCTTATAGCCAATGAAAATAAACATCTCTTAATGTGCTTTTGAGCCATCTATATTTTCTCTTCAGAAAAATGCCTATTGATATCTTTAGCCCATTTTATAATTGAGTTGTTTGTTCTTTGGTTGTCGAGCTGTATAATTTCTTTATGTGTACAGGATATAAAACCATTGTTCGATGTGATTTCCAAATATTTTCCCCCATTGAGTTGTCTGCTTCTTCACCTTTTTGACAAAGTCTTTTGAGGTGTAGAAGCACTTGATTTTGAGGAGTTCCCAATTATCTATTTTTTCTTTTGTTGCTTGTGCTTTGGCTGTAAAGTTTAGGAAGCTACCTCCTATTACTAGGTCTTGAAAATTTTCCCTACATTTTCTTTTTGAAGCTTTGTGGTGCTAGTTCTTATATTTAGGTGTTTGATCCACTTTGAGTAAATTTTTGTATAGGGTGTAAGATAGGGGTCCTCTTTCATTCTTTTGGCTATTGATATCCAGTTCTCCTGTGCCAATTTATTGAAAAGACTATTTTGTCCCAGTTCAGAGGATTTGGGGACCTTGTCAAAAATCAGTTGACCATAGATTTTGTTGTCTATTTCTGCACTCTCGATTCGATTCCATTGGTCAGTGTTTCTATGTTTGTGCCAGTTTTGACCACTGTGGCTTTATAATAGGTTTTAAAGTTAGGAAGTGTTAATCCTCCCACTTCATTCTTTTTAAGGATGATTTTAGCAATTCGGGTTCTCTTTCCCTTCCAGATGAATTTGGTAACTAGCTTTTCCAAATCTTCAAAGTAAGTTGTTGGAATTTTGATTGCTACTGTGTTGAATTTATAGATCATTTTGGGTAGCATTGACAACTGTATTTAGCCTTCCTATCCATGAGCATGGAATGTCTTTCCACCTATTTAGATCTTCTTTGATGTCTTTTAGCAATGTTATGTAGTTTTCTGTGTACAAGTCTTTTACATCCCTAGTTAAATTCATTCATAAGTAATTGATTTAAAAGAATTGATTTTGATTGGTGTTTTTTCCTTAGCTGACTCCTCAGTTTAGTCATTACTTGCATATAGAAAAGTTACTGATTTTTGCACATTAATTTTATATCCCGCCACCTTGCTGAATTTGTTGATTATCTCAAGTAACTTTGCTGTAGATTTCTCAGGATTTTCCAAATATAGTATCATGTCATCTGCAAATAAAGTTTTACTTCTTCCTTTCCAATTTGGGTGCCTTTTATTTCTTTATACTCCCTGATTACTCTAGCTAGCAATTCTAGCAAATGTTGAATAATAGTGTTGACAATGGACATCCTTGTCTTTTTCCTGATCTTAGGGGAGAAAGTTTTCAGTTTCTCTCCATTGAGTAAAATGCTGGCTATTGGTTTTTCGTATATTCCCTTTATGATATTGAGATAATCATCTTTTTAAAAAATATATTTTTATTATAAATGATGAACCGAGATACCAACATTCTTGACATGTGAACATTCTTAGCATGATTACAATCAGTGGCTCACAATACCATCACATAGTTGTGTATTCATCACCATGATTTATTTTTGAACATTTGCATTGCTGCAGAAAAGAAAGAAAAAAGAAAAAAACTCATACATGCCATACCCCTACCATTCCCTTTCATTGACCATTAGTATTTCAATCTACTCAATTAATTTTGCCCCTTGTTCCCCCTATTATTTGCTAATTTTTTTACCCATATTTTTTACTCATCTGTCCATACCGAAGATAAAAGGAGCATCAGACACAAGGTTTCCATAATCACAAAGTCACATTGCAAAAGCTTTATTATTATTCATTCATCTTCAAGAAACATGGCTACTGGAACACAGCTCTACAGTTTCAGGCATGTCCCTCTAGCCACTCTAATACATCATAAACTAAAAAGGGGATATCTATATAATGCGTAAGAATGACCTCTAGGATAACCTCTCGACTCTGTATGAAATCTTTCAGCCACTGACATTTTATTTAGCCTCATTTCTCTCTTCCCTCTTTAGGTTGAGAAAATTTTCTCAATCCCTTGATGCTGGGTCCCAGCTCATTCTAGGATTTCTGTCCCACATTGCCAGGGAGGTTTATACCCCTGGAACTCATGTCACACATAGAGAGGAGGAGGGCAGTGAGTTTGCTTGCCATGTTGGCTGAGAGAGAGAAAGAGGCTACATCTAAGCAACGAAAGAGGTTATCCTGGGGTGACTCTTAGGCCTATTTTTAAGTAGGCTTAGCCTATCCTTTGTGGAGTTAAGTTTAATAGGAACAAACCCCATGGTTGAGGGTTTGGCCTATTGATTTGTTTGTCCCCGCTGCTTGTGAGTATATCAAGAATTCTCCAGATGGGGAAGGTGAATTTTCCCCCTTTCTCTCCATTCCCTCAGTTTTACCAATATCTGTTTCACATACTTTGGAGCTCCTTGATTAGGAACATAAACATTCATGATTGCTATTTCTTCTTGGTGAATTGTTCCTTTAATTAATATATAGTGTCCTTCTTTGTCTCTTATGATATCTTTAAAGTCTATTTTGTCCAATATTAGTATAACTATTCCTGCTTTCTTTTGGTTACAACTTGCATGGAAAATCTTTTTCCATCCTTTCACTTTCAATCTATTTGTATCCTTGTGTCTAAGATGAGTCTCTTGTAAGCAGCATATAGTTAGGTTATATTTCTTAATCCATTCTGCCAATTTGTATCTTTTAATTGATAAATTTATTCTGTTAATATTCATAGTTATTACTGAAAAGGTATTTCTTCAGTTCACCATCCCATATTTTGGATTTTATTTTTCAGATCTCTATATTCTTTTCCCTCTTTTTATCCTTTAAATTACCCTTACTGGTACTCTTCACTTCTGTGCCCACCTTCAGACCTCCCTCTCCTGTGTTTTTTTTCAACTGGCAGATCTCCCTTTAGTGTTTATTTTAGGGCCGGTCTTTTGTTGACAGATTCTTTCAGGATTTGTTTGTCTTTGAAAATTTTTATCTCTCCCTCAGTTTTGAAGGAAAATTTTGCTGGGTACAGAATTCCTGGCTCGAAGTCTTTCTTTCAGTATCTTAAATATGTCATACCAGTGCCCTCTCACCTCCATGGTGCCAGTTGAGTAGTCTGAATTCAGTCTTATGTGATTTCACTTGTATGTGATAGATTGCTTTTCTCTTGCCACTTTCAGAACTTTCTGCTTCTCTTCAACATTTGACAGGTTGATTAATATGTGCCTTGGAGAAGGCCTATTTGAATTTATTCTGTTTGTAGTTCATTGAGCTTCTTTAATTTGTATATTTATGTCCATTATAAGGGTTAGGAAGTTTTCCCCCATTATATCCTCAGCTATACTTCCTAGCCCTTTACTCCTCTCTTCTCCTTCTGCGACACCAATGATTCTTGTATTTGTGTGCTTTGTTTTGTCCATCATTTTCTTGTGATCCAATTCAAAGTTTTCCATCTTTTTTGCCATTTGCTGTTTTGAGTGTTCAAAATCAGTTATCCTGGTCCTCTAGTTCACTCATTCTTTCTTCTGCTTCTTCAAATCTGCTTTTGTGTGTCTCTTGTATGTCATTTAGTTGGTCAACAGAATCTTTAATCTCTATTTTTCTGTTTATTCTTTCAAAATCCTCTTTCTGCTCTTCTACTTTCTTCTTGATCTCCTTTGTGCCATTAGCCATCCTACTATTTTAATTAATAGAGCTATATGATTAGTTATATGATTAGTTGTTCCAATGATGGTGTTTTAATTTGGTCATTAGGCTGGGCTGTATCTGTCTGCATTGTGATATGCTTAGTGATCTTCTCTTGTTTTCGTTGCATGTAAATATCTTGATTGATTTACTTTGGAAGTTGATTTCCTTCAGTAGTCTAAAGCCTTGTTTTTGCAGAATGATGTGTAGCAAGATGCAGGGCGTGGGGTGGGGCACAACAGTGCAGTGATTCGTTGCAGTGAAGCTATAGGTGCCGGTTGGGGATGCTATGCTGGTGCCTGTGAACATGGGTGCCTAGCGTCCAGAGAGGATGTAGCTATGCAGGTGCACAGGTCTGGGGATCGTGGCCCTGATGTGCGCTGGTCTAGGGTGTGGGGCTCTTTGTGCACATGCGCAGAGGTATGGCAGCAGGTTGGTGTTATGCCTGCATGGATTAGGGGTGGAGGTGACCCTGTTGCACAGGTCAGCGCTTTCCCAGAGGTGGGGGGCATGATTTTGGGGGCCGTGCAGATGTGCACATCTAAGAGTGCTGTAAACTGTTGTACCTGTGTGGATTGCTGAGAGGGATGGGGGCGGGGTTCTTTGCAACTGTATGGGCTGGGGCAGATGTAGCCTGAGTATAGAGGTAAGCGCCTGCAGCCTTTATGCATTGGTGGCAGCCTGCAGGTAGCAGGGATGGGGAGGTAGTATTTGGGAGGGGAGCAGGAGAGATGGATTGGGCTGCACTTGGGGTAGGGGTGTGGGGTGGGTATGCACATGAGTGGTTGGTGGGGAAGGGGTGCTTGAAGCATGGGGAGTGGGGGCAGGTGATGGGGTTCAGTTGCATGTGGTGGGGGTGAGTCACAGTCGCAGGGCTGCACTGGTGAGAGTAGCACATTCAAGGAATGTGGCTTGGCTTGCTTCCTAGTCCCCGTCTCCCCATTTGTGCACTTCTGTGGGCTCTGGGCTTCTGCGTTAGGCTCCGGTTCCCTGTTTCTCATTTACTCAGCTCGTGCAACCAGGGCAGCCCTATTTGGTGCAGTAGACTCCCAAGTCAGTTGCACTCTGGAATCGCCATCTCAGTCACCTTCCCATCCCTTCTATAACTTTTCCTTGGAGCAGAGCTGAACTCAATCTATCTTATTCCGCCATCTTTTGGAACTTCGAGCGCCTCTCCTTCACTTCTGAAGGACAGTTTGGCTGGTTACAGAATTCTTGGCTCAAGGTCTTTGTTTCAGTGTTTCTTAAATATGTCATACTAGTGCCTTATTGCCTCTGTGGTGCCTGTTGAGCCGTCTGAACTCAGTCTTTTGTGTTTTCCCTTGTGTGTAGTAGATTACTTTTCTTTTGCCGCTTTCAGGATTTTCTGCTTCTCTTTAACATTTGACAGACTGATTAGTATATGTATTGGAGTAGGCCTATTTGGGTTTATTCTATTTGGGGTTCATTGGGCCTTTTTCTAAGGGTTGGGAAGTTTGCTCCATTATTTACTCAACTAATCTTCCTAACTCTTTACTCTTCCCTTTTCCTTCTGGGACATTGGTGATCCTTATATTTGTATGCTTTGTGTTTTCCATAATTTCCCTGAAATCCAAATAAAAATTTTCCCTTTTTTTGCCATTTCTTCTTTTGTGCATTTAAAATCAGTTGTCCTGTCCTCCAGTTCACTTATTCTTTCTTCTGCCTCTTCACATCTGCTGTTGTGTGTCTCTAATAGATTTTCTATTTGGTCTACACTATCTTTCATCTCTATGATATCTGATATTTTTCTATTTATCCTTTCAAATTCATCTTTATGCCCTTCTAGTATCTTCTTGATCTCCTTTATGTCATTAGCTAACCTGTTGAATTTATCTAGTAGTGTTATATGAACATCTTTGATTAATTGTTCCAAAATCTGTGTCTCCTCCAGTGTTTTAATGTGGTCTTTAGGCTTAGCTATATCTGTCTGCATCTTCATATGCTTTGTGATTTTCTGTGGCCTTCGAAGCATTTAATGATCTCGATAGGATTACTTTGGAAGTTGACTTCCTTTAGTAGTCTAGTTTTGTATTTGTGGGATGGGCATGATGCAGGGCACTGGCCGGGGTGCAATGACACAAAGGCATGGAGTGGTGCAGGGCTAGGCATGGAGCAGGGGTCCTACACCATTGCCCGGGAGTATGCAGTGTGGGGCATGATGATGTGTGAGGGCCATGGGGCAGGGTGCAGCTCAGGCAGGCCTCAAAGTGCAGGGGCAGGGTATGCTGTGAGGGACACAGAGGCAGGGCGTGGTAGGAGGCTTCTGTCACACTGGGCACAGGCACAAGGGAGTATAGGTGGCACATCTGGATGTGTTGCATTCGAGGAAGGTGGCTTGGCTTACTTACTCATCTCCCTGTCCATGCACTCATGAGGGCTCCGAGCCTCCATTTGGAAAGGGGCTTGTCAGTGTGTTAGCACTAGCAGGGTTATCTTCAGTTCTCTATGTCTCAATTCCTCAGCACTTTCAATCAGGGCCTCCCTATGTAGTGTCGCAGTCCCTCTCAGGTCATTTGCACCCTGGAATTGCTATCCTGGTCTTTTTCTGTGACTTCTCTACCTGTTTTTTGGAGCAGGAGTAAACTCAGCCTATCCTATTCTACCATCTTCCCAGAAGTTCTCCCTCTCATTTATTTTAAGAGTTACATTTTACTTTTTTCCCCTGCCCATTTGGGTGTCTGGGGCCTTGTGAGTGTCACGTTCACACTTTTTAAGTTGTCTTTAAATAAAATATTTATTTAATGAGTGCTTGGCAGGGTGAAGGACACAAACAAGTAAATAATACCCAGCTTTACCTTCAAGGAATTTACAGTTTAATTTAAAAGTTCTGGCTAGGTGGAGAGGCTGGAGGGAACTGCCTGAAAATGTAGAGCTGTGTTCCGATAGCCGTGTTTCTTGAAGATGATTGTATAATGATATAGCTTTCTCAATGCGACTGTGTAATTGTGAAAACCTTGTGTTTGATGCTCCTTTTACCTATGGTATGAACAGATGAGTAAAACATATGGATTAAAAATAAATAAATAATAGAGGGAACAAATGTTAAAATTTTAGTAGATTGAAATGCTAGTGATCAATGAAAGGGAGGGGTAAGGGGTATGGTATGTATGAATTTTTTTCTGTTTCTTTTTATTTCTTTTTCTGATTTGATACAAATGTTCTAAGAAATGATCATGATGATGAATATACAACTATGTGATGATATTGTGAGTTATTGATTATATATCAAGAATGGAATGATTATATGGTAAGAGTGTTTGTGTTTGTATGTTGTTATGTTGAATGATTTAAAAAAAATTAAATTAAGAAAAAAAGAACCCATTTTGCAAAATGCAGACAGAACCCACACAGTCAGAGATCTCTGGAGATGCAGAGGAAAAACGCCCCTGGGGAAGCCTCATAAAATGAGGAGAGAGAGCAAGTGCATGTCACCATGTGCCTTCTCAGCTGAGAGAGAAACCCCAAACTTCATCGGCCCTTTCTTCAGATGCCTTAGTTTGGATATTTACATGGCCTTAGAACTGTAAACTTGCAACTTAATAGATTCCCTTCTAAAAACAAACACACACACACACACACACACACACACACACACAAAAGTTATGGCAAGAAAATTGGTAGATATTTTACAGTTTGACTTGGTTTGCCGTTGATGAAAAAATAATCAGTTTTCACTTAGAAAATTGTTAGGACAAATTAACAAAATATTTTAGTCTACAAATACCTTAAAATGCTTTTAGGGCAGGCCACGGTGGCTCAGTGGCAGAGTTCTCACCTGCCATGCTGGAAACCAGGGTTCGATTCCTGGTGCCTGCCCATGCAAAAAAAAAAACCTTTTAGAGTTATTGGATGATAAAACTGTATTTCTCTACATGTGTATGCATGAGTAATGTCAGTCTTGTATAGAAAGATATGGTAGTAGTTGGTGGACAGATCCAAATATCATACATCTATTGTTATTCACCTGGCTTTCTCCTGAGCCCCTGAGCATTTTATGTTTAGTTTGGAGAGAGGAAAGAAGGAAAAAGGAGAAGAGCTGCATGAAAGAGTTGCATATGGGTTAATTTCATTTTTATGTGTAGGATAAAAATCTCACTGTAGCAAGTGAAAAAAAGTCTATTAAAATTGGCATAAGCAGAAAAAAAAGGGATCATTTAGGGGCTCTCGTTGTCGGGAATTTCAAAAGTAGCTATGGTTTCACTCACAGATGGATCCAGAGCTTCAGGCAGCATTTCCAGGGCTGGCTCTTGGAGTTTTTTTTTTGTCTGTGTTAATTTCAGATGTCATTCAGTGTCTCCTCTCGTTGTGGTAAAATGGCCAGAAGAAAAAGTTTGGAGTAACCAGAGTTTCCTGGTAGCTCTAAGATTAACTTTGAATGGGTCATGGGCATATCCCTGGTCACATTTATGTGATCAAGTGAATGTCAAGATTGGCCAAACCTGAGTCAGATGACCTCTGATGCCCTGAAATAATGTCATCTAGGTTCTCCTGAACTACATGGACTGAGAGTTGGAGGATAAGTGGTTTCCAGAAGGAATGTTAGGGTCATTACAAGAACCAGAAGGGCAAAAATAAGAGACACCATTGCATCTGGCCTGAGTGTTAGATCAGATATGGTTTTAGTGATGACAGAGTCTGTTTTGTTTTCTAAAGTTGACGAAATGCATTATACCAGACCTGGACTGGCTTTAACAATGGGAATTTTTTAGCTTACAGATTTACAGTTCTAAAACTATGAAAATGTCGTGATCACGGCATCAACAAGATGGTTTCCCCTTCTGAAAGCAAGACGGGGAAAGACGGTCTTGCTTTCCCTGTCAGATAGCAAGGCACATGGCACAATGTTTTTTTTCAGGCGGGGGAGGGGGTGTGCATGTGCCAGGTTTCCCACATGGCAGGCGAGAATTCTACTACTGAACTACCTGTGTACCCCTCACAGAATCATTCTTGACCTCACTTAAGCTTTTGTTTCAAGTGGCAGTGGCAGAAACTGTGGTGTGGGAGAGGGAGTTTTGACTCACTTTCAGGCCCAAGGAGGCATGGATTGATTGAATCTGGACCTTTCATGAAGACTTGGTTAAATAATGCTTATTTATTAGACTTGGGGTCCTACAGTGTAAGACACAGATATTCTGGATGTCAATAAAAAGATATTTTACATTTGTAGGGCAGAAAACTTCTCTTCATTATTGTAAATTGGAAATTATGATCCACTAGGAGCTATGCAGGCTATTTTTATCTGTAGCCTCCAGAATGGAAACTTGGCTTATTTAGGCCTGGCTATGTCAGTTGGTTAATGAAGGAGGAAAGAAAATAGGCCAGGAGTCTGCAGTGGAAATCGTGATTGTATTAGCGTTGTTGGTACTCACCTTGTGGGAAAAGAAGATGAAAAAATTAGATAGCTGTTAAGCTTCATTAGATAAAATTGGGCACAGCTTCCTTTGGGGCCTCCTGGTCTTTCAACTGAGGGATACACAACTATTCTCATAACAGAATCTATTTGTCTGCTGTGGCAAAGCTTTTTTCTGGTAGTCATTTATGGAACCTTTTATTCGGTCCTTTCAGTGATCATTTCAAGACTCTTCTTGAAGCTTTTGTCTGAAGTCTATTTTTTCAGCTTCTTTGAAGAATTGCTTAAAACTCCAACTTGTCTTGTAAGGACTGAGGAATCTTGTGTTCTAGACAAGAGAATAATGTGCCAATCTAGTTGAGTTTGTGAGTAGAGTCCTTTTTTTTTTTGCTTAAACAACAGGAATGTATTGTCTCACAGTTTGGGAGCTAGGAGAAGTCAGCCCAGTAAGGAGATGCTTCTTCCTCAAAGACTGTTGTGTTCAGGATCTGGCTGCCAGCGACCTTTGGTCCTTGGCTTTTCTGTTACATGGCAGTGCATATGGTGGCATCTTCTCCTTTCTCTCTCTTCTGGGTTCTGTTGACTATCAGCTTTTGGCTGTTCCCCATGGCTTCCTCTCTGTGGCCTTCTCTTTAAAGCCTCCAGTTATAGAATTAAGACCCATCCTGATTTAGTTGGCCACACCTTAACTAAGAATAACATCTTCAAGAGGTCCTGTTTAAGGTAGGCACACACCCACAGGAATGGATTAAGAACAAGAACCAGTTTTTCTGGGGTACAGAATTGAATCTACCACAGAAAGTATAGGGAACTCTGTATTAGCTACACACTTTTTCTGTAGTTTTAAACCTATGCTGAAATGAAAAGTTTATATAAAAAAGTATTGATATCAATCCCTGGAATGCACCCTCCACCCCGAGATTCTGATTTAACTATTCCAGAGTTCAGCCTGAACTTTAGGGTTGGTTTTATACATCTCCTTGGTTGTTTATTGTGCAGCCAGGGGCAAGAAACACACCCTCAATCTTATTCAAAACAATTTTGGTAGTGAGAATTTTCTTGCTTTGTCCTTTTCCCTCACGCCTTGAATTAGTTTCTTTATGTCCCATAGGAAGAATATTATTTTGACATTTTCTTGAATACTATTTGTGAATTGAATCTTTTAAGCAGAGGTTTTACTATGATACAGACAAGCAATCCATGACTGAGTTATAGAAGAAATCGTATTTTTATGATTATAGTTATAAATTCCTCATTACATTAGTGACCTCAGTCTTTCAATCAATAAAGATATTTTGACTATGTCTATTGAGAACCAGACAGTATGCTGGGTGCTGGGGATATAGAGATGAGAAGTTCACTCCTGGTCCCCGAAGAGCTTAGGATATAGGAAATGTGAGAACATATAATTAAAATACTGTATGTGTCAGTTGTTAGGATAGATAGAAGTAAGCATCAGGGGACCCCAAATGAGAAACATGTGACCCAGCAAGGGAGAATGGGCATGCAGGGAAGGCCTCTTGGAGGAGGTGATAACAGCTACATTATCATTTGCAAGGGGTCAAAGAATGTGGCTTATGAAACTGCAAGTGGGGATCAGGGTATGAGAAATGGTGAGACATTAGACTCTGATATTTAGAAGTTTTATTTAACCATGACAGATGAGGGCATCCCTGAAGAATTTAAGTAAAGAGTAGGATGATCAGATTGACATTTTATTTTATATTTTTAATAGATACTACTTTTATGTGGTTCAAGAGTTAAAAGATATTATAGCACACTGTAGCTAGTATTCTGCACCTTGCTTTGTCCTTTTAATTCTTTATCTTGGCAAGATGGCCATATCATTATATTGATGTTTCATATCATTATATTGAAAGTAAAGCTTCCTTTACTTTCCCATCTGGTTTGTTTTGGTCATTCTTTTTTTGTTGTTGTTAAGATTGTTTAATTTTTCATTTTATGGAGGTCCACAATTTACTTAACCAGTCCACTATTGATGGACATGTAGGGTGTTTCCAGTTGTTTTCTTTTATAAGCAAAGCTTTAATGCATTGCTTTGGATGCAGAGGACTGACATTTTAGAAAATTCACCTGTTAGCAAAGATAGTAGAGGCTTAAATATTTGTTGAATGAATGAATGAATAGAAGATGGATGGTTAAGAGAGAGAGAAGCAAGCATGGAGGGAATGGATGTAAGTGGAGATAGGGAGACCAGTTAAAGGGCTACTACAACATACTGGGGAGAAAAGTTATAGTGATATATATTTAAGGAGATTCGGTAAAACCAGGTGACCTGTGTAATTTTGGGATTAGAACAAGGAAGTAGTCCAGGATGATTTCTTAGAATAATAGTAATATATTGAACAAATAATACATTTATCACTTAGATATCATACATGTAGATAGCTCCACTCTCATGCCTGGGACTGATGGCAACTGTAGCAAAGAGTCTTCTTGTATTTTTCTAATTCTTCTGCTGTTATTGTTAAGCCATAGGCTCTTTTTATTCCAACTGGTTATTTCTCTTTGGCTTCTTGTTTTTTCTCCTTCTTTTAACCCCCTTGTTTTATAGATCAGAGATTTGACAGTTCCTAACTGTTGAGAAGTCTGTGCATTCACTTTTCATCTACATGATTAGAAAGTTAGGCATTGCTTTTGCGAAGAGTACATCCTCTTTTTGCAAAGAGTATATTTCTGACAGATGTTAAGATTGAGGGCTTGCTTTGTTTTTTTAAAGTGAACGATCGGCAGTTTTTAGTATATTCACAAAGTTGTGCAACCATCATCACCATCTAATTCCAGAATGTTTACATCACCCCAAGAAGGTCCACATACCCATTAGTAATTAATTACTCTCCATTCCCTCCTCCCAGTAACCTCTGTCAACCAATAATTGACTTTCTGTCTCTTTGGATTTCTCTGTTCCTGAAGTATTATATAAATGGAATCATACAATATTTGGGCTTTTTTTCTAGCTTTTTTCACTTTAGCATGAGACTTTCA
This sequence comes from Myrmecophaga tridactyla, assembly GCA_004026745.1. Lineage (NCBI taxonomy): Eukaryota > Metazoa > Chordata > Mammalia > Pilosa > Myrmecophagidae > Myrmecophaga > Myrmecophaga tridactyla. The sequence goes on from PVIY010014434.1 coordinate 55,499, forward strand.
AGGTTTATCCATGCTGTATCATTTATCATAACTTCGTTCCTTTTTGTGGCAGAATAATACTCTTTTTGTATCAATATGCTCCAATTTGTTTTCCATTTATCAGTGGACTGACAGTTGGGTTTTCCCACTTTGGGGCTGTTATCGATAATGCTTCTATGAACGTTGGTTTGCAGGTTTTATTTTTAAAATATTTTTATTGACAAATCTTCATATGCATACATTCCATACAGGATGTACAATCAGTGGCTCACAATATCATCACATAATTGTGTATTTATCACCATGATCCTTTTATAAGCTTGCATCACTCCAGAAAAAGAAAAAGAAAAAACTCATATATATCATACCTCTTACCCCTCCCTCTCATTGACCACTAATATTTCCATCTACTCAATTTATTTTACCCCTCATCCCCCCTATTATTTGTTTATTTTTTATCTATTTCTTTTACTCATCTGTCCATACCCTGGATAAAAGGAGCATTAGAAACAAGGCTTTCACAATCACATAGTTACATTATAAAAGTTGTATTTTTGTACTATCGTCTTCAAGAGTAAGTACACCATGAACTAAAAAGGAATATCTATATAATACATAAGAATAACTTTCAGGATAACCTCTCAACTCTGTTTTTTTTTTTTAATTCGTATACCAGTGTTTTATTTCTTTATGATGAAACTTAACATATAAACATGCAAACATTGATAACATACAAACATTCCATACATGGTGTACAATTAATGGTTTACAATATCATCACATAGTTGTGTATTCATCACCATGGTCATTTTTTTGAACATTTGCATCACTCCAGAAAAAGAAATAAAAGAGAAAAAAGAAAAACTCATACATACCATATACCTTACCCCTCCCTCTCACTGACCTCTAGTATTTCTATCTACCCAATTTATTTTAATCTTTGTCCCCCCATTATTGTTTATTTCTTATCCATATTTTTTCCTCATCCTT
>PVIY010014435.1:0-56416 GCA_004026745.1 Myrmecophaga tridactyla
CCCACCCGACTGAGGACAGTCGAAGCAATTTGTCATCTTCATTTCTGAACTTGCTGTTAAATTTGAACTTTTACATCTGAAGGATGCTTGGCTGATTTTTGATGCATGATTCCTCCCATAGCTGGAGCTCATTCTTCATCTGCTTTGGCAGCTTTTTTCTCTGCTTTCAGTTATTATTATTATTTGCATGGGCAGGTACCGGGAATCAAACCTGGGTCTCTGGCATGGCAGGTGAGAATTCTGCCACTGAACCACCATCGCACTTCTCTCTGCTTTAATGTTTGGGGGGGGCATGGTCTGGGGATTGAACCGGGTCTCCTGCAGTAAAGGCAGCATTCTAACAACTGAACTATCTGTTTTAATTTTAATTTCTTCTTTAGCTGATAGGTCTTCATATTTTAAAAATGCCACATGAAGCTGCTCATCTTCTTTGTCTCTATGATAACCATCTTCATCTTTGAACTCAGTCTGGATTGTCTGCGTCCGGTCATTTTCAAGACATAGGGGCACTCTAAAGACAAGTAGCTTCCCAGATGCGAAAGGTTATTATTGTTGTAAGACAAACAGCTTGGGATCCAAAGAGTCTGCCCTGATTGGGGGCCCAGCACAGGTGGCACATTGGGCAGTTTTTTATTACTGATTCAATGTCTTCACTACTAATTGTTATTTTGAGATCTGTTTCTTCTTGAGCCAGCATAGGCAGTTTGTATTTTCCTATTAATTTTTCCATTTCATCAATATTATCTAATTTATTGGCATACAGGAGTTTGAAGTATCCTCTTAAACTCCTTTTTATTTCAGTGGGGTCAGTAGTAATGTCACACATTTCACTAATGCTTTTCATTACTCATGTGCTCTCTCAAGTTTCTGCATCAATCTAGCTAAAGTTTTCTTGATTTTATTGATCTTTTCAATGAATAGACTTTTGGTTTTGCTGATTTCACTTTTTTTGTTTTTATCATTGTTCTCTAATTAATTTATTTCCCTCTAATATTTCTTATTTCTTTCCTTCTGCTTGCTTAGGGTTTAATTTGCTCCTCTTTTCTAGTTTTCCAATTTTGGGATTAGGTCTCTGTGATGGTTAGGTACATGTCCAGGTGATGGAGGTGCCCAGTTGTCTGTGCAAGCAAGCACTGGCCTAACACTTACCATGACGATATTTTCTGAACTTAATTAATCAGTCAGTTGATTGCATCTATAGCTTATTTCATTTGTTATTAACTAAGTGTTATATCTTCCACAATGAAAGATATTTAATTCAATCACTTGAAGTCCTTAAACAGATAGGTGATGAATTCAGCAGTCAGAAGAAATCATTTTCATCTGTAATTTAGCAAATCAACCTCTCCTGAGGAATTCATTGAAAACCTCCATTAGATTTGCCAGCTTACATCTGCCCTATGGAATTTGGACTTGTCCACCATGAAATTGCATGAGATGTTTTAAAAAAAACTCATATTTACATATATATCCTGTTGGTTCTGTTTCCCTAAAGAACCCTGGCTAATACTGTCTCTGCAACCTTCTTTCTCTTTTAATGTAAGTATTTAGCATTATAATTTTCCCCCTGAGCACTGCCTTCACTGCATCCCATAAGTTTAGTTATATTTTGATTCGTTTTCTTTTCCCCTCAAGACATTTATAGTTTCCCTTATTGTTTCCTCTTTAACTCAGTGATTGTGTAAGAGCATTTTGTTGAATTTCCACATTATTTATCTATTTCTCTCTGTGTTATTGATTCCTAACTTCATACTTTTTTTTGGTCAGAGAAGATGCACTATATGATTTCAATATGTTTGAATTTACTGAGATTTTGTGACCTAAGAAATGCTCAGTCCTGGAGAATGATCCATATGCACTAAAGAAAAATATGAATTATTTTGTTGTTGGGTAAAGTATTCTATATTTATCTCTGAGGTCTAGTTTACTAGGGTACCATTTAAGTCTTGTATTTCTTCATTTATCTTCGGTCTAGATGCTCTATCCATTAATGAAAGTGCTGTATTAAAATCTCCTACTATTAATGTAGAGCTGTCAAATTCTCCATTCACATACGACAATATTTGCTTTACATATTTTTTGGATTCTTCTGTTAGGTGCATGTGTATTTATGATTGTAACACCTTCTTGCTTAATTGACCACTTTTTCATTTTATATTGACCATCTTTTTTCCTAAATATTTTTGACTAAAAGTATATTTTATGTGATATAAGTATAGTTCCCTCGTTCTATTTTTTTACTACTTTCATGATATATATATATATATATATACATATATTTTCCATTTTTCACTTTCAAACTACTTGCATCTTTGAAATTAAGCTGTGTGTATAGCAGCTATCATATGTTGGTTCATGTTTCTTTTTTATCCATGCTGACAATCTTTGTATTTTGAATTTAAAGTTTTGTTAATTTATATCCAATATTTCCGCTGATAATATGGAATTTTCTTCTGACATTTTGCTATTTAGTCTTTTTAAATGTAAAATGGTTTTTACTCCTCCATTCTTCTATTAATGCCTACTTTTAAGTGTGTTTGTTTATTTTTACCATGTTGAATGCCTATTTATTTCTATCTGGATATTTTTTCATATGATTTCCTTGTAGTTACATTGGGGTTAAAATGGAATATCTTAAAACTATTACAATTATATGTTGTTTGATATGAAATTCACTACAAAAGTGTACAAATAGTCTTCTCTATAACTCTCAATAGCCTCTACTTTTCTGTACATGCTAACAATTATATTTCTGTACATAGTATGTCCCAAACCACTTTATCATTACTTTATATGCAGTTGCATTTCTTGCTGATAATCCAGTTAATTTTATTAAAGATGCAAGTGAGAAGATGGCAAGTGACAGAATTAAAATAAATGTATCATACATCAAATGACACCTCATAAATACCAACATATAAAACATAGAAAATTTCCCTATGGAACATTTTTAAGCATGTATTAATTTTATTACTCATCTAACCATACATTGGTTAAAGGGGGAATCAGACAAAATAATTTTACAATCACACAATCACAAGATAAAATATACAATCATTATTATTGACCAAAGTGACTGGGTTACAGTTCAACAATGTCAGATATCTCCTGTCTGTTCTAGTTCACTAGAAAAATAAATATCTATATAATGAGGTCAGTAGTAAAATTCACTTGTTAAATCTTAACTTCTCTCTTACACCTCCTCCTTCTAATTTGATCATTCTGTCAATTTTCAGGGATATTTTGACAATGATCATTTTAACTTCTTGCTGAAGAGGAGTGGTGACATTATGCAGAAAGAAACTTATTGATCTTCTTGGAGAAATTGGTACCTCTGTGTTTCAGGGTGTATCTGGCATAAGAACAAACTAGCGGTTTTAACCTTATGAAAAATTAAACTCAATGAATAAAACATTTATAGAGTCATAGATAGAGCCCAGGGTATTCTTCAAAGTTTTTAGGAATATTGCTAGTTGGAGCTTGGCTTAGTGTGGCAATTTGCAATATCTGACTGAAGCTTGAATAAGACCCACAATGCCATCTTGTCAGTATTTAGAATCTCATAGCCACTGAAAACTTACTATGTTTCATATTTTTTCTCCCAATTGGTCAAGAAGGCCTTGCCAATTCTATGATTGACAATCCTAGGTCCAACACTGGGGGTTATGTCCACATTGCCTGGGAGACTTAAAACCCAGGAAGTCATGTCCCTCATGGGGAGAGGATAGTGAGTTTATTTGCAGAATTTGGCTTTGAGAGAGAGAAAAGTGACATCTGAATAACAAAACAGGCTATATAGGGGGAGACTCAGGCATAATTATAAATGGGCTTAGCTTTGTTATTGCAGAAATAAGTTTCAAAAGGGCAAGCATCAAGATTGAGGACTTGGTTCATTACATTTGGAGTCCTTAAAGCTTGAGAGAATATCAAGAATTTCCCAAGTTTCTCCAGTCTTTTAAGGGACTTTGCATACACTTTTTACTTTCTGCCCCAAATACTTTGGAACATATCACAGTGTTACATTAAGCTATATAGAATAACAAGTTCTCGTTCCCTTTTCTAGGCTCCATTAAATTATGTTGTCTAAGTAAATTGACCAGACAGGTGATATTAGAGTGTGCTCAGAAAATTTAAATTTTGGACAGAATAAACATCTTTCCTTTTGGTCTCCCACAGAGTTTAAAGTTATAAAGTGCAGAAAATATTGTCCTATACCCTGTATTCTGATTTATTTTAGTCCTAACTAGATCAGCTTCATTTATATCTCTAATTGAATTTTGATCTCTTTTTTAGCTTCTTTAACAGTTGCTGTATGGAATAGTGCTGTCTTTTAGAGCTTCAGAACTTTAAATCTGAGTTGCAGATGCTACACGGAATCCCCAAATTCCAGGGAACTAATAAATTATATATAAAGAGCACAGAACCTCAGAATTTAGAAATAAAAATTAAAACAGGAATAAAGTGACTTCTGTAAGAGCTTACAACCTAGGCCTTAGTTCTTTTACAAGCATTTTCTAAATGAGACCGTGCAATATTTGCCTTTTTGTTTTTGGCTTATTTTGTGCAACATAATGTCCTCAAGATTCACCTTTTTGCATGCCTCACAAGTTCATTCCTTCCTGTAGTGACACAATATTGCACCATATGTATACGCCACAGTTTGCCCTTCTGTTTACCAGTCTTTTGATGATTAGTCCACCTCCATCCACTGATAATCATGAATAATATTGCCACAAATATTAGTGAACATTTCTATTTGTGTTCCTGATTTTTTGTTCTTCTGAGTATGTTCCTTTTAATGGGATTTCATGATCATATGATGAATCGACAACAAGTCTCCTATGGATCTGGCACACTGCTCTCCAGAAGGATGGCACCATTCTACTTCCCTACAAACACTGAATAGTTATTCCTCTCTCTCCACATGTCCTCCAGCACTTGCATCTTTCTGTTTATGTTTTAGTTTTTTGAATCTGTAGGTTTTATTGAAATGTGTTCACATGCCATGTATATTATACAAAATATACACTCTATGTCTCATAATATCCTCACTTAGTTGTGCAATCATCATCACTCTCAATTTAAGACAACTTTCTTTGCTACAAGGAGAAAAGTAACAGATGGACAAAAATGCACAAAAGGAGTTCCCAGACAGCTCCCATCCCTTATCCTCTCAATTATTTATCCCTAGTGTTGTTCTGGTACACATTTTACAGTTAATCAAAAAATATGATGTTATTACTGTTAAATATAGTCTATATTATGTAATAGGTAATTTTCTCCATATGCAACTCTATTATTATCTCATAGTACAAGTGTCATATGTTTGTAGTAGTTCATGAAATAATTTATTTATATCTGTAGTGTTTGGTGAAACATGACCTTTAACAACCCCTTTCAATCAAACTCACCTACAATATGCACTATTACTTATAGTCCCAATAATGAACTACCATCACCTCTATCCATTCCCAAACATTTAAGGTCAATCTCATTAACAATTTTGTACATGCTAGGTAACTGCTTCTCCTTCTCTAGCTTTTGTCTATTTCTAGGTCCCCAATATTCTACACTTTAAGAATCTGAGTTTACATTTCCTAGGTAATTCATATTAGTGAAATTATACAATATTTGTCCTTTTGTGTATGGATTATTTCATGTAGCATTATGTCCCTAAGTGTCATCCATGTTGTAGCATGCTTCAGGACCTCATTCCTTCCTACTGCTCCATAATATTTCACCGTATGTATATACCACATTTTGTTTATCCATTCATCTGTTCATGGACACTATTATTGTTCCCATCTTGGAAATTGTGATTAATGCCACTGTGAACATGGCATGTTCATAGGAGTACAAATGTCTGTTTGTGTCATTGCTTTCAGATCTTCTGGGCATATATACCTGGCAGCAGAATCTCCAAGTCATAAGGCAACTCAACATTTAGTTTTCTTAGAAACCACCATACTGTATTCCACAATGGCTGTGCCATTTTACATTCCCACTAGCAGTGAATAAGTGTTCTTATGACTCGACATCCTCTCCAACATTTGTAGTTTTCTGTTTGTTCAGTAGTGACCATTCTTATACGTGTGAAGTGATATCTCTTTGCATTTATTTATTTGCATTTTTCTAATAACTAGTGAAGATGAACATCTTTGCATGTGTTTCCTCTTTGGAAGAATGTCTATTTATATATTTTTCTCATTTTATAGTTGGGTTGTTTTTCCTTTTGTTGTTGAACTGTAGGATTTCTCTTTATATACTGTATATCAAACCTTCATCAGATATATAATTTCCAAATATTTTCTCCCATTTAGTTGGCTGCCTGTTCACCTTTTCTATTAAGTCCTTTGAAGCAGAGAAGTGTTCAATCTTGAGGCATTTCCATGCACCTATTTTTTTTCATTGAATGTGTTTTGGGTGTAAAGTTTTAGAAGCTACCCTCTATCACAAGGTCTTAAAGAGGCTTCTCTATATTTTCTTTTAGGAGTTTTATGATACCAGTTCTTATATTTAGGTCTCTGATTCACTTTGAATTAAGTTTTGTAAAAGGTGTGAGGTAGGGGTCCACTTCATTCATTTGGATATGGATACCTAGCCCTGCCAACCCTATTTATTGAAGAGTCTATTCTGTTCCAGCTCAGAATTTGGGGGCCTTGCCAAAATCAGTTGACCATAGAACTGAAAGGTTATTTCTAACCTCTGAATTTAAATCCACTGATCAATATGTCTATCTTTTTGCCAATACAAGGCTGCTTTGACCATTTTGGTTTTATAATAAGCTTTAAAGTCAGAAAATGTAAGTCCTTCCATTTTGTTCTTCTGTTTTAGGATGCTTTTGCCTATTTGAGGCCACTTTTCCTTCAAAACAAACTTTATAACTAGATTTTCCAAGTCTTCAATGTAGGCTGTTGGAATTTTTAATGGTATTATATTGAATCTATAGATCAATTTGGGAAGAATTGGTATCTTAGTGATGTTTAGCATTCCTATTCATGAATACCAAATTTTTTTTTACCTATTTAGGTCTTGTTTGATTTATTTTAGTAATGTTTTATAGTTTTCTGTGTATATGTCTTTTACATCCTTTGTTGAGTTTATTCCCAGATACTTGATTCTTTCAGTTGCTGCTGTGAATGGAATTTTTTCTTAATTGCCTCCTCATTTTTGTCACTACTAGTGTATGGAAACACTACTGGTTATTCTGTATTAATTTTGTATCCCACCAATTTCCTGAATTTGTTTATTAGCTCAAGTAGGTTCGTCAATTTTTTCTCAAGATTTTTCAAATATATGATCATGACACCTACAAATAATGAGTTTTATTTCTTCATTTCCAATTTGTCTGACTTTTACTTCTTTTTCTTGCCTAATTGCTCTATCTAGAATATCCAGCACAACGATGAATAACAGTGGTGACAGTGGGCATCCTTATCTTGTTTCTGAACTTAGGGGGAAGGTTTTCCATCCCTCACCATTAAGTACAATGCTGGCTGTGGGCTTTTCATATATGCCCTTTATCATCTTAAGGAAGTTTCCTTCAATTCCTAGCTTTTGAAATATTTTTATCCAGAAAGGATGCTGAATTTTCATGAATGACTTTTCAGTATCAGTTGAGGTTATCAAATGATTTTTCTTTCACTTTTTTAATATACTTTGTTACATTGATTCATTTTCTTGTGTTGAACAACCATTGCATGCCTAGATTAACACCACTTGATTGTGGAGTATAATTCTTTTAATGTGCTGTTGGATTTGATTTGCAAGTAGTTTTTGAGAATTTTTGCATCTATATTCATTAGGGATATTAGCCTGTTTTCTTTTCTTGTGATATATTTGTCAGATTTTGATATAAAGTGAAATTAACATCATAGAATGAGTTAGGTATGTTCTTTATTTAATATTTTACTATTGTTTGAGGAGGAATGGTGTTAGTTCCTATTGGAATGTTTGGTGAATTTCCCCCTTTGAAGCCATTGGCCCTCTGCTGTACTTTGTAGGAAGGTTTTTAAATGACTGACTGAATCTCTTTACTTGTAATTGTTTTGTTGAGAAATTCTATTTCTTCTTGAGTTAGTAGAGATTTTTCATGTGTTTCTAGGAAAGTGTACATTTCATCTAAATTGTCTAAACTGTTGGTATACTGTCATTCACATCATTCTGTTATGATTTTATTTTTGTGCTTCAGTGGGGCCCATGGCAATTACTCCCCTCTGATTTATGATTTTGTTTGTTTGTACCTTCTCTATTTTTTACTTTATTGGCTAGCTAAAAGTTTATCAGTCTTGTTGATCTTCTCAAATAACCAACTTCTGGTTTTATTGATTCTATTACTTTTTGTTCTTGAATTCACTTATTTATGCTTTAATCTTTGATATTTATTTTCTTCTACTTGCGTTAGGGTTATTTGCTGCTCTTTCTCTAATTTCTTCACTTGTTCAGTTAGGTCTTTGATTTCAGCTCTTTCTGCCACTTAGGGCTATAAATTTCCCTCTCAGAACTTCTTTTTCTGCATCCCCTAGGTTTTGATATGCGGTATTCTTGTTTCATTCTTATCCAGATATTTGCTGATTTATCTTTCAATTTCTTCTTTGATCTTCTGATTGTTTTAGTGTGTTGATTAACCACTATATATTTGAAACTTCTGGTTCTTTGGCAGTTGATATCCACCTTCATTTCATTATAGTCTGGGAAAGTGCTCTGAAAATTTCAATCTTTTAAAAATTATTAAGACCTATTTTGTGCCCCAGCATATGATTTATTTGGAGAATGTCCCATGAGCACTTGAGAAGACTGTACATCCTGGTATATTGTGGTGCAGTGATTTATATATGTCTGTTAGGTCTTATTCATTTCTCACATTTTTACATTCTCTATTACCTTATTGATCCTCCATCTGATTTTTCTATTTATAGAAAAGTGGTGTCTTGAAGTCACTCATTATTACTAGAAAAGTCTATTGCTTTTTTCAATCTTGCCAATGCTTGCCTCAGGTACTTTTTCTTTCTTTCTTTTTTTGTTGTGATATATAACATATATATTTAAAAGCAATAAATTTCCAAGTGCAGTTACCAAGAACAGATTTTAAAGTTTCATATGGGTTGCAGTTCCATGATTTTTTATTTCTTCTTCTAGCTGCCCCCAAAACACTGGAGATCAACAAAAGTATCAATATTCAGCAGTCATACTTATTTGTTAAACCCTGTCATCTCTGCTACACTATTCCTTCTCTTTAAGTAACAACTACACATAAAAGTAATAAATTTCAAAGTACATCACTACAGTTAGTTGTAGAAGAGATTTCAAAGTTTGGTATGGGTTAGAATTCCAAAGTTTTAAGCTTTTATTTCTAGCTGCTCTAAGGTACTGGAGGCTAAAAGAAATATCAGAATAATGATTCAGCACTCATATTCCTTTGTTAAACCCGACCTTCTCTCTATAACTCCACCATCACCTCTGATCTTTCTCCCACTCTTTAAGGGTATTTGGGCTATACCCATTCTAACTTTTTCACATTAGAAGAGGTTGTTGATAATATGCAATAGGGGGATGAAACTAGTTGATGTTCTGGAAAGTCTGGCCCCTCTGCATTTGAGGACGTATCTGGTAGAGGGGATCTTCTAGAGGTTGTAGGTTTTCAAGAGTTACCTTAGTGCATGGGACCTTTGTTGAACCTTATATAATGCCCTAGGTATTCTTTAGGATTGATAAGAATGGTTTTGGTTTGGGGTTGGCAAGTTATGATAGGCAACAATATCTAACTGAGGCATGCATAAGAGTAACCTCCAGTGTAGCCTCTCAACTCTGTTTGAACTCTCTGCCACTGATACCTTATTTGTTACACTTCTTTTTCCCCCTTTGGTCAAATGGTACTGTTGGTCCCATGGTGCCAGGGCAAGGCTCATCCCTGGGGGTCATCTCTCATGCTTCCAAGGAGACTTTCATTCCTGAATGCTATGTCACACATAGGTGGGAAAGCAGTGTTTTTACTTGCAGAGTTGGGCTTAGAGAGAGAGAGAGAGAGAGAGAGAGAGAGAGAGAGAGAGAGAGCACAACTGGGCAAAAAAATGAGGTCCTCCAGAGGTGACTCAGGCATACCTATAGGTAGGCTAAGCTTCTCCACTACATACATATGCTTCACAAGTGCAAGCCTCAATAATAAGGGCTTGGCTTATAGGGTGTCCCTAAAGTTTGGCACAGTATCTGTGGTTCCCATGATGGTAACATTTAATAATTCCATAATTTTTCTTCCATCCCTCAAGAGGTATTTGCCAATACTTTTTGATTATTTGCTTAATATACTCTGGGATGTATCCAGGCATTACAGTAAGATACACAGGATTAAAGGCATTGTTATTCTGGGTTCCCTGTGTTTGGGTTGTTTAAATGCTCTATCCAAACAAGTTTATTTAGATTATGTGCTACAGAAAACCTAGGTTCTGGACATAATAAAATTTTCTTCCTTTGGTCTCATAGAATAGGTGAGATTCTAAAATACAAGCAATGTCTTTCTTACTCCAGTGTTCTGAATTATCTTAATCCCTATCTAATCCTCATGTACTTTTGAGCTATTTGATTGGGTGAATAAACATATATGATGGCTATTTCTTCCTGGTAAATTGGCCCTTTTATTAATATGGTGTCCTTCGTAATCTCTTACATCTTTACATTCAAAGATTATTTTGTCTGATGTTAGTATAACTACCCCTGCTTTCTTTTGGCTAACCCCTTTTATGGAATATCTTTCACTCTGTTTAACAGTTGTGGTCTCTGTATTTCTCACACAAAAGAGGGGTAGGTTCTCTTGCTAAGGGTGTAGGCCCAGTACAATGGGCAAGGGATAGGGTCTGGAGAGATTCTGAAAAGCCTTGAAACTCCCCTGAACTTTAAGGACTGCTGAGAAGATGGTGAAATTTGATGACTTAATTATTTTTAGAAGTTTTTCCCTCCTGGAGGCCAGGCAGCATATGACCAGATTGGTTGAAACTGAAGAGTTCCTATGTACTCAAATCACTGGCCAAAATCTAGCTAAATGTGGGGGCATTTTCCCCACTTTACTTGTGATGAATGATTACCTCAGCTACCTCAATCTTCAGGGGTCCCCCATGCAAGTATGTGACTGTTTGCTGCTGTTTCCTTCAAGTGTTGGGAGATGGGCACCAGGACTCAGGGATGGAAACACAGTTTCTGTCCACATTTTCTCAGACCTTTTATTCCCCACTAACTTGGGCCTTAAAATTTCCTCTCCTGTCCCCTGGATCTCCAAACCATTGATTTGGGTATTTTCTGCCTTGCTACTTGCTACTTTTAGGGAAGAATTTGTGGTTCCCTCCTTAATCCTCCATTTTGTTAATTTTTCCTTGCTCCCCTTTTGCATTCTGCCCTTCCTCTTGGATTAATTCCTGCCCTGGATCTCTGTGGGCTTGGGTCTCTGCATCTGAACATAGGTAGGGGTTTGTCTCTGTGCAGTTAGAGATTTTATAGGATCTGTCCCCAGTGGGAGGTGGAAGTGATCCCATACACTGTTTCTGTGCATTTCCCAAGCTGTGTGGGTCTAAGTGAAGGGAAGGGGAGAGGATTAACTGGTCTGGGACAGAAATTTCCTACCAACTTTTTTCTCTTTCTTCACTTCAGTGTTTGCGGGTTCCTTTTCCAGTCTATATCTTCATCCAGAGTTCTGAATACGTGAGAATTGTTCTTTGTTCACTGAATCTCTGTGGAGAGATTTTCAGTAGCAGTAGCTGAAATAACCATTATTATAACATCACTTCTCCCCCTCATTTTTTTGGGGGGGGTGCACGGTCCAGGAATCAAACCTGGGTCTCCTGTATGGCAGACAAGCATTCTACCACTGAACCACCCATGCCCCATCTCCCCCTAATTTTTGAAAGAAAGTCTAGCTGTATGCAGAATGTTTGGCTGTCAGTTGTTTTCTTTCAGCATTTTAAGTATTCCAACCCATTGTCTTCTTGCCTATATAGTTTCTGATGAGAAATCAACACTCAGTTTGCTTAAGACACCAGTGTACATAATAAGTTGCTTTTATCCAGCAGATTTTGGTATTCTATTCTTGATATGGTGATCAATATATGGCAGGGTATGTTATTCTTCATGTTTATCCCATTTGCTGTTCTCTGGGCTGCTTGGATGTTCATATTCATATCTTCTACTAAGTTTGGGAACTTCTCTGTCATTATTTCTTTGAGCACTTGAATATCCCTTCTGACCCTTTCTCTCTTTCTTCTTCCTATGAGGCACACATAATGCATATATTAGTATGCTTAATGGTGTCCCAGACATCTTTGAAGCTGGGTGTTGTTGAATTTTTATCCTCTTCCTGTGTTTTTTTTTTTAATTTTCTTTAACTCTTGTTGCATACTGTACATTTTAAAATGTTAACGCCAGAATTATTCATTATTAACAATAATTTTATTATTAATTTTTAAATAATTCCTTGAAATGTCATTTTTCTTGATTTTGTAATCATCTGGTGATAAGCTAAAAAATATCTTGAGCTTCATGCCTCCTATGAGAAAGACCTGCTCACGGTGTATGAAAAGGTCAAGTTCCTCTCTGTCTTTTCTTGTCCTCTGTTTTTTTGTGGGCTTTTACTTGTTAGTTTTGGAGTTCCATTGTTTACAAGAGTTTACATGACCCCTCTATTTACTATGAGACAGAGCTCCCTCTCCTGGTGATTAAGGCAGGCAAGACTTTGACCCAGGCTATCTGCCTCAGCAGTTTCTTACATTCCTTTCATTGTCTCAAGCTGACTTCTGCTAAAGTGCAATTTTAGGAAGAGGGGGAACACTGTAGAATATTTCCTAATTCAGTCTTTCCTAGCTAAAGAAGGTCCCTAGCAAGGCCAGGGACACATGAAGTGGACACAGACTGGATCCAAACTTCTTTGTGGATGAGTACATGTAGGGATTCAAGGGATTTTTTTCACAGCTCCTTGAAGCTGTGCTTTCTTGATTTGCCCAGAAAATGCAGCCCAGAGAAAGCATTATGTCTTTAAGTCTCAGCTACATTTGTCCAGGGCTTGTCAAAAAAAAGCCAGCTCTCAGTGGTCTTAAATCAATAATCAAAACCCATAATTAGTGATCATCAATGCCCACCACTGATCTTGGAGAAGACAATTTTTCTACCCCTTTCTGTCACCATCTACCTTGCCAGGCACTAGATCTCCTGGCAGCCTGCTTCCAGAATGGGAGATGGGTGTCTGTATCTGCTATGGAGGTAGCAAATTACTAATCTTAGCTGTAATTCTCTTCTGCTCTTCCCTGGATGTTGTACAGTGTTATACTGGAATCTAGAATTTTGAAATAGTTGTTTTACACAGATTCTGTCTGTTTAATAGTTGTTCTGGTGGAAGGACTGAATACAGGAGCTTCCCACTCCACTCTGTTCCCCTGATCTCTCCAGAAAATTTCTTTTATTTTGATATCTTTATCCGAGTTTGGTATCAGGATAACCCTGGCCTTATCAAATTAGGTAATACCCTGTTCAATACTGTGCAAGAGTTGTGTTAATTCTTCTTTGAGTGTGCATCAAAATTAGCCAGTGAATCCATTGGTCTTGGAAAATTTTTGTGGGGAGATTTTCAATTACTGAATCAATATCTTTACTTGTAAAAGATCAATTGATATCTTCTATTTCTTCTGAAGTCAGGTTAAGTAAATTCTGTATTTCTCAGAATTTAACCTTTTCATCTAGGCTATCTTAATTTTGGCAAAACAATTGCTCACAGTATTCTCTCAAAATAATTTTAATTCTGCAAGATCAATATAGTAATTTCCCACTTTCATTTCTTATTTTAGATATATACACTTTTTCTCTCTTATTTTGTCAATCTAGCCAAACGTTTGCCATTCTAGTTAGTTCTATAGAGATCTAATTTTTAGTATTTTTATCTTAAGAATGATTTTCCTGTTCTGTGTTTCATTAATCTTTATTTGATCTTTATTATTTCCTTCATATTGTTAGCATTTTGTTTATTTGTTATTCTCATAGTTGCAAAAAGCATGCTGTTATGTCTTTATTTGATTTATGAGATTCATATTTATCATCTTAAATCTATCACAATCTAGTTTTAATTGAGACCATATTTACTTGAACAGCATTTAAAAATCAAATCCACTTCCCCTCTATCTAGCATCTTTTATATTGTTCTTAGATTAAATTTTATCTTTAAAATTTGTATGACAATTATACTGGTTTGAAAGTGTTGTGTACCCCAGCAAAGCCATGTTCTATAATCCTGATTCAATATTGTATGGTAGAAATTTTTGATTAGATTGTCTCCATGGATATTGACCCACTTGATTTTGGGCATGAACTTCTGATTATATTACTTCCATGGAGATGTGGTATTCCTAGTTGCGGGTGTGGCCTTTTAATTAGATGGATAAGGGACTCTGCCCATTCAAGATGGGTCTTGATTAGTTTACCAGAGTACTTTAAAAGGGGAAACATTTTGGAGAAATCTCAAATGCAGATGCTTGGAGAACAGTTCAGAGCAGACAGAGACTCAGACATTTGAAGATTCTTGGAGTTCTAAAGGAGGGAGCAGGTGCCTAGACACTGATGTTTAGAGATGCATAGCCCAGCTCACATCATTTTATGCCTTCCCATGAGATGCAAAGCAAACCAAAACCGAGAGTTGTGTACTGCAGGAGCTAAGTGAAGGTACAAAGATGCTTAGAGAGGAAACCTCTGACAACAGAAGCTGGAAACAACAGAACCATGGACAAATACCAGCAGAGGTCTGCCACATGACTTCCCATGTGACAGACATTGGCTTTTCTTGAGTCAAGATATCTTTTTCTGGATGCCTTAGTTTGGACATTTCTATCCCTTAAACTGTAAATTTGTAACTTTAAAAATTCCTTTTTAAAAAGTCATTTCATTTCTGGAATAATGTATTCCAGCAGCTTTAGCAAACCAAAAGATTTTAGAACTAGAAAAATGGGATGCTATAATTTGCAAACCAAACGTTTTGGAATGGCTTTTTAAATGGATAAGGGGAAGATTTTGGAAGAATCATGAGGAGTTTGATAGAGAAGGCCTAGAATTTTTTGAAGAAACTGTTGATAGAAATTTAGACTCATAAAGATATTTCTGATGAGGCTTTAGACAGAAATAATGTGTGTGTTATAAACTGGAAGGAAGGTAGCCCTTGTATTAAAGTGGAGAAAATATGGCGTAATTGACTACTGCTGTTAGATGGAAGGCAGGATTTAAAAGTGAAAAGCCAGGATACATAGTTGAAACAAGTAATTAATGTGGAAAATCCATCCTGGCTTCGCCTTGCAGCTTATAGTAAAATGTGACAGTAAAGAGATAAGTTGATAACTGAAATTTTAGGTACAAAGAAGTGAGAAATTAAAGGTCTGGAAAATTCTGAGTCTCCAGAAAATGAGACCCCATAGAATAGTGCCCCATGTGAGAATTTAGTTAAACAGAAACAGTCAGCCATTACAGGACAAACAAGGATTGGAGATGGATTTATCCAGAAAGGATTTGTGGAACGTCCTATTGTCTGGTGGCTATGTCCCTGTATATTGCATAGAAAGCCAGCCAAATGCTAGTGAGATCTGTATGAAAGGAACCACTGCCAGACTGGACTAAAAGGGACAGAAATGGGACAGATTGAAGGAAAAGTGATTTTAAAGGCATATCAATGGAACCTAACGTCTGAAGCCAAGAAATCTCAGGCCAGGAGAGCAGCCTCATCTATTCATGTGGGAAGGGTGAATTTGCTCTGAAATCAGACAGCAGGCCCTCTGCTTCATTACTCAAAAACAGTTTTGTAGCTCAGTCCTTGGAGAGGGTATTGAGAAGTGCCTGTTGATTGGCTCATTGTTATGAGGGGGTTGAGCATGTGCTCTAGAGAAAGAAGAGAGGCCAGGTGTTGCCCTTTTGCTTGAAGAGGGTGGAGCTAAGAAAAATGAGGTCTCCCCCAATAATTCCCTTTGTTGCAATCCCCTGCAGCATTTATAGAGAGCAGAGCTGCTGCATATGACCTTGAAAAGGGTAGGACTATTGCTTACTGAAGCCCTGAGGATGATAAATCATTCTCAGATTTTGACATCTAATGGAATTTTCCTTGCAAGTGTCTGAAACTGTGTGGGTCTATGGAACCTTGTGTTCCTTACAATTTCTCCCTATGGAAATGGAAATATGTATCCCCTGACTGTTCATCTTTTGTGTATTAGTAGCAGATAACTTGCTTTTAGTTTCACAAGACCAAAGCCAGAAGAGAATTTTGCTTTAGGACAGACTATGCCTGTAACTGATTTTGATGAGATTTTTTACTGTTTCTGACATTGTGTTGCATTTGTATTGTTATTTAAGTGGATTAAGGCTTTTGTGATATTGTGATGGAATGAATATATTTTGCATAGGGAAAGAACATGCTTTGTGGGGTCCAGAGGGTGGAATGCGCTGGTGTGATTGTGTTGTGTACCACAGAAACTCCATGCCCTTTAATCCTGATTCAACATTTTAGGGTGGGAATCTTTGATTAGACTGTTTCCATGGAGATTGAATTGTGGGTGTGAGCTTTCAGTTACATGAATTCCATGGAGGTGTGACACACTCAATTTTGTGGATTTTATCAGATGGAGATGTGACTCCATGCATTCAAGGTGAGTCTTAATTGGGTTACTAGAGTCCTTTAAAGGTGGAAACATTTTGGAGAAACGTGATTGCAGATGCTTGGATAACAGTAGCTTCAGAGTGGACAGAGTCACAGCTATTTGAAGATGCTTTGAGTGCCAACAGAGAGAGCAGATCCTTAGAAACAGATGTTTGGAAATGCAGAGCACAGAAGATATTATCATATGACTTCCCATGAGATGCAGAGCAAGCAAGAATGCAGAGCTGACTCCTGGAAGAGTTAAGTGAAAGCCTACAGATTCCTAGAGAAGAAACCACTGGCATCAGAATCTAGGAGCCATGGAACCAGGAACTAGTACCAATAGATGCCAACCATATGCATTCCCCTATGACAGATATTGGCCTTCCTTGGGTCAAGGTACCACCTCTGGATGCCTTAGTTTGGACATTTTTATGGCATTAGAACTATAAACATGTAAATTAAATTCTCTTTTTAAAGAGCCTTTCCACTTCTGGTATATTGCATTCTGGCAGATTTAGCAAACTGAAACACATATTTATAAAGTATCAAGGTTACATTTTTTCATATTTAATTATAACATTTTTATTGTATAATATAACATATATACAAAGCAAAAAAAAAATAACCAATAATTTTCAGAGCACTCTTCAACACGAAGTTACAGGACAGATCCCAGAGTTTGTCATGGGTTACCATATCATACTCTCAGAGTTTTCCTTCTACTTGCTTCAGAATATAGAAAGCTAGAAGGAACAAATATCTTTTATCATCACAGTTGACATTATCTTCTTTTTTGTGAAAATTAACATATATACAAAAAAAGCAATAAATTTCAAAGCACAGCACAACAATTAGTTGTAGAACAGATTTCAGATTTTGGTATGGGCTACAATTCCACAATTTTACGTTTTTACTTCTAGCTGCTCTAAGATACTGGAATCTAAAAGAATTTTCTGTTTAATGATTCACCAATCATATTCATTTGTTAGCCCCTATCTTCTCTGTATAACTCTACCATCACCATTGATCTTTCTACCTCACCTTTTAAGGGTATTTGGGATTTTCTAGCTTTTTCATATTGGAAGAGGCTGTCAATAATATGGGGTAGGGAGATAGAACTAGCTGACATTCTGGAGAACCTAGCCCCTCTAGGTTTCAGGACTTATCTGGTCCAGGGACACATCTGGAGGTTGCAGAATTATGGAAAGTTACCCTAGTGCATGGAACTTAGTAGAATCTTATATATTGCCCTAGGCATTCTTTAGGATTGGCTGGAATGTTTTTGCTTGGGGTTTGCCAAGTTATGGATGGTATCAATGTCTAACCAAAGCTTGCATAAGAATGACTTTCCAGAGTAGCCTCTCTATTTGAATTCTCTCAGCTACTAATATTTTATTAGTTACACTTCTTTTCCCCCTTTTGGTGAGGATGGAATTGTTGATCCCATGGTGCCAGGGCTGGACTCATCACTGGGAGTCATCTCTCATGCCACCAGGGAGACTTTCAGCTCTGGATGTCATGTCCCAGGTGGGGGGGGGCAATGATTTCACTTACAGAGTTGATCTTAGAGAGAGTAAAGCCTCATCTGAGCAACAGAAGAGGTCCTTCAGAAGAAACTCTTAGACATACCTATAGGTAGACTAAGTTTCTACACTATCCGCATAAGCTTCACAAGAGTAAGCATCAAGATCAAGGGCTTGGCCTATTGATTTGGGTGTTAATAATGTTTGACATAGTATCAAGTGATTCCCTGATGGTAAAGTTTAATATTTCCATATTTTTTCTCCCATCCCTCAAGGGACGTTGCCAATGCTTTCTCTTTTTTTATGGTCAGATATGGAATTTAACCTGGGTCTCTGGCAAGGCGGGTGAGAATTCTGCCACTGAGCCACTGTCATACCACCCCCAATGCTTTTTGATTATCTGCTTACTATATTCTAGGATGTATCCAGGCATTAAATTAAACTGTACAGTATTAAGGGCCCTCATTCTTATTCTGGGCTCCCTGTGTTTCTATTGTTCAAATGAACTATCCAGACAGGTTGAATTAGATTATTTGCTACAGAAACTTTAGGTTCCAGACAAAATAAATCTTTCTTCTTTTGTTCTCAAAGAGTAGGTGTGGCTCTAAAATATAGACAATGTCTTCCTTATTCCTGTATTCTGAATTACCTTAATCCCGACCTGATCAGCTTTGCTCCTATCTCTAAATACCAGGTTATAGATAAATAAGATTGCCTCCCCAAATCCAGAAATAATAATTACCACTCCAGCCTAAATGTGTCTCCTATAAGAGCTTACAATCTAAACTCCTGCTTTCTTATAAGCATTTTCTAACAAAGAGACCATACAATAATTGCTCTTTTGTTTCTAGCTTATTTTGCCTCACCAAATGTCCCACAGGTTCATTCACATCATTGCATGTCTCATGACTTCATTTCTTTTTGTAACAGCTTAATATTCGATCTTATGTATACACCATCATTCACCTATCTACTTCTCAGTCAGTGCATCGTTTAGCCACCTGCATTCATTAGGCATCATGTATAATGCTCAAAGTCCACAGTCCATCAACATACTCAATTTTAGATAATTCCATTGTTCCCAAGAGAAAGATAACCAATAAACATACCTTCACCAAATAGGAAATCTAAACATTCCCTTAACTCTTGTCCCTCCCCCTTTATTTACCCCTGTCATTGCTGTGGTACTGCTGATGCTTTCCTGTTAAACATAGCCCATAGCATACAATAGGAGTTTTACCCCTGTACCCTGGAGTTAAACACTCTTTGTACATGAATCATACCTTTGAAGTAGTTCTTGTAAGGACTTATTTATATTTCTAATGTTAATCAGTGGGATACTAGTTCTATACAACCCCTGTCAATCATGTTCAACCTTAGTTTGGTAATATTACTTATAGACTGACCTTAGAACTGCCTTCATTTCTATTTATTCCTTTTCATTTGTTTTCAGCCTCATTAGCTGACCATTCACCCATCTCTAGTTTTTATGTATCTCTAATTCCCTTATATTCTATATTATAAGCCTCTGATTTTACCTTTACCATGGTCATATTTGTATTTTCGTTCTTGTGATAAGTAAAATGTTGTTATGTTTCAGTTTGCTAAAGCTTCTGGAGTACAATACACCAGAAATGGACTAGGTTTCATAAAGGGTTTTTGTTAAATTACAAGTTAAAGTTCTAAAGCTGTGAAAATGTTAAAATTAAGTAAAAAACAAAAGGACACATTCTGAGAAGAAAGGTAATTGGAAATTGGGATCCTCTATCACATGAGATGGCACATAGTAATGTCTGCTGTCCTTCTCTCCCAGCTTCTGATTTCAAATGGCTCTCTCATTTTCTGGCATCTTCTGGAGATTTTTCCATCTGCATCTCCAAATATCTGTATCTGACTTTTCTCAAAATTGTTTCCCTCTTAAATAATTCTTGTAAGATGATTAAGACCCACCTTGAATGGGTGGGGTCATATCTCCATGGAAACAAACCTAATCAAAAGTTCCCACTCAACAATAGGTCTGTCTGCTCAAGAGTGATTTAAAAAAAACGTGATTTTTCTAGGCTACAAAAGAGATTCAACCCAGTGCATTCCACTTTTTGGATCCCCAAAATACATGTACTTTCCATGTAAAAATACTGTATATAGTCACAATATCACAAAAGCCTTAAACCATTTCAATAACAAAAATATATATACAGTACTAATAATACAGATGGTGCAACAGGTATGAATGTAAAAATTCAGAAATGGATAGTACAATACTACAAGATGGTGGCACAATAATGTAAGTACCCTGAATGAATCTGAATGTGAATATGGTTGTGGGAGAAGGGCTGGGAGAACTTATTAAATCAGAAGGAAAGATAGAGGATAAAGACAGAGGTGGTATAACATAGAAATGACAAGAGTTGACAATGATGGTGATTAAATATATGAATATGAATATGTTTTGCATGAGGGAAACCAAATGAATGTCAACATTGCAAGAGATTGAAATGGATAGTTCTTGTTTGCTAGCTGCCAGAATGCAATACACCAGAAATGGAACCGCTTTTAGAAAGGGGAATTTAATAAGTTACAAGTTTACAACTCTAAGGCTGTGAAATTGCCCAAATTAAAGCAAGTCTACATAAATGTCCAAATTAAAGCACCAAAACAAGAGGCTACCTTCATTCAAGACAGGCCAATGTAGTTCAGGGCTTCTCTCTCAACTGGAAAGGCACATGGAAAATATGATGACATCTTTAAAAGTTCCTTGTTTCATGATGTTCCCCAGGGATGTTTTCCTTCTTCATCTCCAAAACTGTCTTGCTGGTTGACCCTCAGTCTCATGGCTCTGCCATGGATCTGCAGTTTTCTCCTTGTTCTCAAGCTTTGTCCAAAATGCTTCCTCTTTTAAAGGATTCCAGTAAACTGATCAAGACCCACCTGGAGTGGGTGGGGTTCCATCACTGTGGATATAATCTAATCAAGTTGGCATCATATCATAGTGAATAGGGATTAAAAGCAATGGCTGTCTCCCAGGTTGGATCAGGATTAAAACATGGCTTTTCTAGGGTATATAAATCCTTTCAAACTGGCACATTCCACCCTCTGGACCCTATGTTTTTCCCATATACAAAATAAATTCATTCCATCACAATATCAGAATCCTTTAAACCATTTCTTTAACAATATTAAAACAATACAAGGTGAAAACCAGTACAAAGTCTCACCACAGTCTGTTACAGGCATGGTCTGTCCTAAGGCAAAATTCTCTGGCTCTGGACCTGTAAAACACAGAACAAGTTATCTGTTGCCAACATACAAAGGAGGAACACTCATAGGATGCATATACCCATTTCCATAGGGAGGAATTGGAAGGAACACAAGGGTCACTGGACCCAAGCCACTTAAAACACCTGCAAGGCAAAATCCTTTAGATTTCAAAGTCTGAGAGTCATGTATCCTCCAGGCTTTAGAAAATGGCAGGCTCACCCTTTCCAAGGGCCTATGCAGTGGCCTGCCTCTCTCCAAATGCAACCTTGGGGGACACTGGGGAGACAACCTCTTTCTTGACTCCATCTTCTCCAAGCATCAGGGTTGTACCTGGGTTCTCTGCCATCTCTGGGGCACATGCTCAACCCTTCCATGTGGTGGCAGTCAGACTCTCCCCAACCCCCAAAGAATGTGCTGCACCCTTTCCAAGGCCTGAGGTGGAACAACTCTTCCACTGCAACGAAGTGGTAAGCCTATCCTTTGCCTTTGAGACAACCTCACCCTCTCCAAGTACTTGGGTGGGTTTGCTCTTCTGGCCTGAGTCTTCTTGACTTTAGACTTTAGCATTCATTGTTATGTCTCTGAAGTTATTTTACTTTCATGTTGTCGCTTTTCTGAGCCCCCAAGTAGAGACTGACAGTGGTTCCTTTTATACAAGTCCCACAGAACTCTTGTTGGCTTTCTATGTAGCGAGAAAGCATTGTGCTTATCAGACAGCAGTAGTTTACTCAAATCCTTCCTGGACAACTCCATTTACCCTCCTGGCTTTTTCTGAAATGGCTGACTGACTCCACGTTTTGTTAAATCCTCATGTGGGGCACTATACTCTGGGGTCTCCCTTCTTGAATGGCAAAAAATTTCCAGAACATCAATTTCTGGTTTCTTTGTACCCAAGAGTTCAGTTCTCAGCTTATCTCTTTCTTGTCACATTTCATCATAAACTTTGAGGAGAAACCAGGCTTCACTTTCTACATTTAATTTGGAAGTCACTTCTCTTAAATATCCAAGTTCATGGCTGTTAAAATCTGCCTTCCAACCAAAGCTACTAGTCAATTTTGCCAGATTATCTGCTATTTTAAAACAAGGATCACCTTCCTTCCAGTTTGCAACAATAAGTAACCCATTTCTGTCTAGAGCCTTGTCAGAGGTATCTATAGAGTCCACATTTCTACCACTAGTACCTTCAAAGCAATCTGGGCCTTCTGTATCAAGCCCTTCACAACTATTCCAGAATCTTCCCCTTGTCTATTTAAAAAGCCATTCCTACATGCTCAGTATTTGGAAACCAACATTTGTTCTAGTTTGCTAGCTGCTGGAATGCAATATAACAGAAATCGAATGGCTTTTAAAGAGAGGAATTTAATAGGTTGCAAGTTTACAGTTCTAAGGCTGTGAAATTGCCCAAATCCAAGCATGTCTATAGAAATGTCCAAATTAAGAAACCAACACTCAAGATAGGTTGATGAACTTCAAGTTTTCTCTCTCAACTGGAAAGGCACATGGCAAACATGGTGATGCCTGCTAGCTGTCTTTCCAGGCTCCTCATTTCATAAAGCTCCCCTAGGGGCATTTTCCTTCTTTATCTCCAAAGGTGTCTGGCTTTTGGACTCTTGGCCTTCTGGCTCTATCTTGGATCTGCTATTCCTTCCTCATTCTCAAGTTTTCTCCAAAATGCTTCCTCTTATAAAGGATTCCAGTAAACTAATCAAGCCCTACTTGGAATGGGTGGAGCCCATCTCTGTGGAGGTAATCTAATCAAGTTTCCAAACTATGGCACTGAATAGAGATTAAAATCATTGGCTGCTCCCAATAATGGGTCAGGATTAAAACATGGCTTTTCTAGAGTACATAAATCCTTTCAAACTGGCATAGATGTTATATAGGGAAAGGTATAATCAATGAAAGCTTGGGTCTATAGTCAACAGCAACAGTATAATATGCTCCACTGAATATAACAAAGACATTATGTCAAAACTAAATGTCAACAGGCAGGTGGCATGAGAGAGGGCTATGAATTTTATGCAGAAGAAAAGGGAATGTTTTCATATAGATTATGGTGGCAAATACATGTCTATTTACTTAGATTGGATTGTATCATGAGTGAATATAATTTTTAAAAAGTGAATAGGAGAGTTCATGACTAACTTCCATTGACTGTGGAGTCCTCCAGAGCATGTAAACTGGGCACTCTCTGGGCTGCACCCAGATGCCCTCCTTTGCCCCAGAAGTGCAAGAGTCAGCAGGGGATTGAGCCCAGATACCTGGCATAGCACTGGTGCTGAGGCCCCTCTGCCACTGCCATGGGCCTGCACCACCACTGCCACAAGCTGGAAACTCTGAGAGGCACAGGGAGAGCAGCACTCCACAGTGGGGCACTTCCTCCCATCAACGTGGTGTGCAAAGACATCAAATACTGAAAGAGATCCAAAAGCTTCAGAAGAGCACAGATCTTTTGATAAGGAAGCTGCTCTTCAACCTCCTGGTAAGAGAAATAGGTGCAGAATTCTCTTGAGGTGTGCACTTTAATTGGCAAGCCCAGGTCCTGTTGGCCCTACAACAGGCAGCAAAAGCTTTTGTTGATCATTTCTAAAGACACCTACCACCTTTCTTTATGTGCTGGCCATGTTCACCTTTTTCCTGAAGGAAGTACAGCTGACAAGAAGGATCAGAGAAGTATTGAAGCTGGACTTGGCTGAGTTCCTGCAACCAGTGCCTCTGTAAGCCTTTCCTCCTCAAGCAGAGAGCAAGTGTTTTTTTGTAGGAAAATATCTAGCTTCTCATCACTAGAGGTAGAGTTTCTGTGAAGGAATTTTCCTTCCCCATTCTTAGTTCCTTGTTGTCTTGCCTTCCCTCTTTAAGAACAAAAGATTGGGCCTGTTCTTAAATTTATGCATGGAACACAATGGCCAAGGCCTTTTTGTACAAGGTTAAATAAAGATACTTGTCTATTAATTAATGACCAGACAACCTGAATCTCTGACAGTGTTAACCCTCTCCATTTCATAAAGACCAGGTGATCTCATTTTGATTAAAAGAAGTTTTTCTTCCCTTGTGAAAATTCCTTGCTAGTAAACATGCTGATAAAATTTCAAGGATGATACCAGAGACCCTCACTGCAGCTGTGAGCAGATAGATCCATGGAGTCTGAGTGCTGCCTGGATTTAGCTGTCTCTGGGCAGTATGTGCATGCTGCCATGTTTCTTTGCTCCTCTATTTTTTTTTAAAGAAAATAGAAGATTGCAAAGACTTTCTTCTGCAACAGATGTAATATATGAAAAAAACAGCACAATTCCAATGACCTCTGAGTTATTTTCAGATATGAAACTCCAAAGTTGACCTCAGTACACAAATTATTCCTATGGCTGTTTTAATGATTTTGAAGACATCAAATTTGCTGGTTAACAGAGAAAAGAACATTTACTTGTTGTTATAGAATTTTTTGTAATGCTCACAATATTTTCCATGTGCATAATCCATTGTATTTAAACCATAGGGCGAAAAATTAAGGGACAACCACTTCACTCAGTTCCATGGAAGGGTCTGGCATCCACCAGATCAATCTCATTTTTATGGTGACTTCAAGTTACTGAGTGGACTGTGCCTGTCAACAAATTTATAGCTTTTCAAAAACTTAATGGGGATTGAAATAAAAAATATTTAAGGTTAATGTTCCAGTTCCTTCCATTAAATGACTACCAATGTTAATCAGAAATTCTAACTTGTAGAATTTAACATTTTATTCTTATCTGTAAATCAAGATGTATAATAATTTATACTTTGGAATGAATTTTTTACAACTCTATGGAGAGATAATAGAAATATTTTCAATGAAAAAATTAAAGCAGATTATTAGAGTATACAGAGATTTTATTTTTTTAGTATGTGCTAACATTAAGTTCTATATTTGTATATTACCTTTGCAACTTTAAAAAAGAAAATCGAGGAGTGTTTGTGCCTCCAGTGGAGTAAATATGAGCAGATGAAAACTTTGTCTTGTTACAACTGGAAGATGTTTAAAAAATTTCCAGAGAAATGAGGAATGCCACTCAAAGATTTTAGATTTTGTGCATAGTAAAAATGATTGATGATAGGAGGCTACTGCTTATAATGTGTGAGTTAACTGAATTCAGAGATAAGTACTATTGTTGAATAAATAAGTTTTAATATATAATATGAATGGACATTTGCATACTGGTGTTTATGGCAGCACAGTTCATGAATTGCAGTGATGGAGGTGGCCTAGGGGTATAATGACTGAGAAATGAAAAGGGAAACTATGGTGTTTACATGCAATGGACTACTGAGCAGTTGTAAGAAGGAATGAATTTGTGAGACATGCAACTAGGTGAATGTACATTAAGAACAGAATGTTGAATAAAATGTCAAAAACTAAAAGTCAAATATTATCATGCCACACATATGGATTAACTATAACATGCAAACTCAGAGAATTGAGGTTGAGAGCATAAGTTCTCAGGTTGGGGCCTATTGTAAAAGTTCCTAGATTGTAAGCTCTTACAGTAATCACATTTATTTTGGAGTTGTAACTGACATTTCTAAAGTCTGAGCTACTGAGCTACTTGTATTTAGCCTGGTTGTTCTCAGAAACTTTGGGTATTTAAGTGACACCTGAGATTCAGAGATAGAAAACTGAAGCTATGCAAGTCAGCATTACCCCATTCAGCAACTGTTCAAAAAGCTGAAAAAGTGATCAGACTTCATCTAGAGATATGAATGAAACTGATTTGAATAGGACTAAGATAAATCAGAATACTGGGTAAAGGATGATATGGCCCATATTTTTAAACTTCAACCTCTGCATAAGACCAAAGGAAGAGATGTTTATTTGGCACAAAGTTTATATTTTTGGTAGCACATTATCTAATTTAAACTGTATGGTCAGTTTCCTTGAATACAATAATTACCTGGAATCTTGAATATGATGTGACATTTTCTTGGCTTATACAGGTTAGTGTGATGCCCAATATATCCCAGAGCAATTTGGATGTAGAATAAAAAAGTATGTGCAAAGTACCCTTAGGGGACTGGGGAGAAAGGAGGAAATATTCAACTCCCCATATGGGGAATTCCTAATATTCTCATAAGCAGTGGGTGCAATCAATTCAATAAACTGCCTTCAATATTGGTGTTCACCCCTATGAAGCTTACTCCTGCAATGGAGAAGTTATGCCTACTGGTAATTATGCCTGAGTGAACCCCAGAGTACCTCTTTTGTTAATCAGATGTGACCTCTCTCCCTAAGTCACCTTGGCAGGTGAACTCATTGCCATCCCCCCTACATGGGGCATGGCTGCCAGGGCTGTAAATCTACTTGGCATCATGGGACCTGGCTTCTGTGGATTATCCAGAACCCAACATCATGGGAAAGAAAAAGTCTTCTTGAATAAAAAGGGGAAGAAAGAAGTGAGACAAAATAAAATCTCATTGGGCAAGAGATTTCATAAAGTAGAGAAGTTATCCTGGAGTTATTCTTACACATTATATAAGTATCCCTTTTTAGTTTATGGTGTATTGGAGTTATGAGAGGGCAGTACCTGAAACTGATTAATTGTTTTCCAGTAATCTTGATTCCTGAAGATAACTGTACAAAAATATAGCTTTTATAGTGTGACTGTGTGATTGTGGAAAACTTGTGTCTGATAATTTTTTATCCAGGGTATTAGCAGATGAATAAAAAATAGGAATCGAAAATTAATAAATAACAGGGGGAGATAAAGCATAAAAACTGTGCAGATTAAAATTCTGTGGGTCAATGAGAGAGAGGGGTAAAGGGTATGGGATGTATGAGTTCTTTTTGTACTTTTTCTGGAATCATGCTAAAATGTTCTAAAAATTATCACGGTGAAGAATACACAACTTTATGATGATATTGTGAGCTGTTGATTCTATAAAGTGGTTGGATTGTATGTGTGTGGATATTTCTCAATAAAAATATTTAGAAAAAGAATTACCACAAAAAAAGTTATTCAGTTGCTCCCATTCCATACTAAAGCAATCTGATGCTTCAAGGCGGTGCAAACATTTTTCAAAAGTGAAACTACTTGTACATATTAAGCTTTATCTTCTAAACTTTAGCATCCTTGGCTTTAATACATAGATTGTTCTAATAATGATGCATGCTTTGCAACTTAGACTCCTTTAATACTACTTAAAAAATATACTCTTTCTGTAAATATTCAGATATTTCAAAACTTACATAAAAGTATGATATAAGTTAACAAAACAGCAATTATTTTATAACTTTGTGAAATAAATAATATCAGTTTGATATTTAAGGAAAAAGTAGTAAATTAGAAATGAATTTCTTTTAATGAAAGAGATTATATCATAATTAAAGGAAAAATAGAAAATTATTTGCTTGCTTTGGGTTGCAAAGTATTTCTGTTTGATAATACTAAGGAAAGTGAGTCAATGATTTTCCAACTTTTATAATTGCAATCATTATGAGTAAATATTTTAAGCACACACTTAATATGCATTTATGTTTGCTATAAAAATGTCCTACTTTACTTATGTAACATTTTTAAACAGAAAAATGTTTTGAGATATATTAACATACCATATAATCCATCCAAAGTATCCAATCAATGTCTAACTGTATCAGCAGCTACTTGTGTAATCATCTAAAGCAATTTTAGAACATTTTATTTATTCTAAAATAACAAATAGACATAAAAAATAAAACTCAAAACTTCCCATACTCCTTATTACCCCCCCATTATTGACTTCTAGTGTTGGTGTGGTATATTTGTTACTGTTGAAAGAATTTCAAGGTATTATTGTTAATTATAATCTATAGTTCACAATAGCTATTTTTCCCACATACCACTATATTATTAACTCTTTTTACAACTGTCATACACTTGTTCTACTTTATGAAATAACTTATTTATATTCTTGACTTAGCATCTTTGATCAGTAATTTTAATGTCTTGGCATCCCCAAGGAATGTATTTCTGTTATTTTTCTTTTGTTCACTGGAGTTACCCATTCTTCCTGTTTCTTCATATGTCATGTAGATTTTTGTTGAAATCCAAATATTTAAACTGGATGAAGCTAGAAATCATTAGGAGACAGAGAACAAGAAAATCCAGAAATATATGGAAGTAAACTTATGCCTACCACTCCTAAGGTCAGTGCTGCACTGAAGGTGACTCACACTACCTGTATGGTGGCCTGCATTCCCAGCTGGGCCCCAAGTTCCAAGTTCAAGTTTCAATTTTTTGTTTATGTGTCTTCTCAAACCCACTGTTTGAAAGACTGACTCAGGGTAGTTATTAGTTTCACTTATCCAGTACATTTCACAAAGTGGGGAAATGGGACAGAAAAGGGACATAGAACAGAGCAGACCACAGTTACTGAGGGTGTCACACTGTGGCTGAGACATAAAATACAGTGCTTGGGCCCTAGGTACAGAAGCTGAAGGGGAATTTTTTTTAAGGGAAACTACAGATCTTTCTTAGTTTCCAGGCTGCTATGACAAATATCACACAACTATTTGGCTTAAGTAACAGATACCAGAATTTATGAAGAAAAATCAGCAGAACCTAAGGGATTTTTGTGATACATGATGTGTATCAACATTTATATCTTGGTATTTCCAAAAAGAGAAGCAACAGGGAAAAGGTGTTTTGGTTTACTAAAGCTACTAGAATGCAATATACCAGAAAAGGAATGATTTGTAAATGGGAATTTATTGCATTACAAGTTAAGAGTTGTAAGGCCACGAAAATGTCCAAATTAAGGCACAAAGAAGTAGCAACCTTCACCCAAGAAAAGCTGATGCTGTCCAGAATATCTCCGTCACCTGGGAAGACATGTGGTTGACATCTGCTGGCATCTTTGGCTTCTCATTTCATAAAGCTTCCCCAGAGGCCTTTTCTGTCTGTATCTCCAAAGGTCTCTGGCTGCATAACTTCTGTATCTTTTTCCAAAATGCTTCCCTCTTAAAGGACTCCAGGAAACAACCCCAACTTGAATGGGTGGAAACACATCTCCATGGAAATCACCCAATGAAAAATACCACCCACAATCGGATGCATCACATGTCTATGGAAACAACATAATTAAAATTTCCTACCCAGTAATATGGAATCAGGGTAAAGAATGGGGCCTTTCTGTGGTGAACAACAGTTTCAAAGAAGCTCAGAAGGGAAGAAAGAACATTTGAGGAAATAAAGCAAGCAACTTCCCGAATTTGTTGAACGGCATGGATGTGCACATCAAAGCCATTTTAAAAACTCCAAATAGGTTAAAATCAAAGAGATCTACAATGAAATGTGTAATAACAAAGTTGTCAAATGACAAAAAGAAAAGAGAAAATTCTCAAAACAAAAAGAGAAAAGCAACTCATCACATAACAGGGAACCTCAGTGAGATTAAATGACAATCTATTATGTGAAACCCTGGAGGTCAGAATGCAAAAGTCTGGAAAGAAACTGTTAAACAAGAATTCTATATCTAGGAATACTGTCTTTCAAAAACTTGAAAGAATAATTCACACCCACTAGGTTGAATTTCATCAGCAAAAGAAACAAAAATAAAGTTGGAGAATATATGTAGAAATTGGAACTCTCATGCTTTGTTCAAAGGAAGGTAAAATGATGACACTGCTGTGAAAAACAGTTTGACAATTTCTTAGAAATTTAAACATGGAAGTACCTTATTACACATTTACCTCACTGCTAGTTTTATACACCCCCCTAAAAATTTGAAATGTATATCAATGTTAGTAGTAGAATCATTCATAATAGTTAAAAGGTGGAAGCAACCACAGTGTCCTTCATTAGAAGAATGAATAATGAAAATGTGGCACATACACATAATGAAACATTACTCAGCTATAGGAAGGAAGGAAGTTTTGATCATGCTGAAATGAATGATGATTGAAATGTTATACTGAGTGAAATAAGCCAAAGACAAAAAGAACAATCATTTTTTTTTAGGATCCCACTTATATCTAGAATAAGCTATTTCATAGTGTGCTGGTTTGAAAGGAAGTATACCCCCTAAGAAAAGCCATGTTTTAATATAAATCCCATTTCATAAAGGTAGAATAATCTCTATTCAATACTGTATATTTGAAACTATAATGAGGTCATCTCCCTGGATGATGTATTTAGTCAAGAGTGGTTGTTAAATGGGATTAGGTGATGACATGTCTCCACCCATTTGGGTGGGTCTTGATTGGTTTATTGGAGTCCTATAAAAGGGGAATAAGAGATTCAGAGAGAGCAACACTATGAAGCAGAGTCCACCAGCCAGCAACCTTTGGAGATGAAGAAGGACGATGCCTCCCAGGGAGCTTCATGAAACCGGAAGCCAGGAGATGAAGCTAGCAGATGACTCTGTGTATGCCATGTGCCCTTCCAGGTGTGAGAGGAACCCTGACTGTGTTTGCCATGTGCCTTCTCATTTGAGAGAGAAACACTGAACTTCATCAGCCTTCTTGATGCAAGGTATCTTTCCCTGGATGCCTTTGATTGGATATTTCTATAGACTTGTTTTAATTGGGACATTTTCTCAGCATTAGAACTGTAAACTAGCAACTCATTAAATTCCCCTTGTTAAAAGCCATTCCATTTCTGGTATATTGCATTCTGGCAGCTAGCAAACTAGAACACATAGAGTCAGAAAGTATGTAGTAGCTACTAGGGCTAGGGGAAGGTAATGGACAGTTATTGCTTTATAGATAGGTACAGAGTTTTTGCTACAGGAAATGAGAAATGTTTGGTAATAAATAGTGATGATAGTATAATAATACTGTAAAGGAAATTAATGTCACCAAATTGTACTATTAAAATGGTTACAATGGCAAATTTTATGTATGTGTGTATGTACAGCCACACTAAAAAATTAAATGAGGGCAAAATAAATACCTTCTTAAATATTAAAGTTGAGGACTCTGGTACCACTATATCTGCCTCACAATAAAATGCTAAAGGGAGTCCTTCAGGTATAAATGAATGTATATTAGATGAAATTTTAAACTGCAACAATAAATACATATATACACTAAAGGTAATTACATGGGTAAGTATAAGTGACAGTGTTATTGTATGATTGATTTCTAATTCCACCATTTATTTTTTACATGATCTAAAGTACAATTGCATGAAGGTAACCACATCTATGTTAATTGGGCACACAATGTATGAGGATGTAATTTGTGAGAAAAAAAGATGAAGTCAGAGGCTTAGAGGAGCATAGAATTATATATGCTCTGGAAGTCAAGATTGTATCAATTCAAACTACATTATTGATTTAGATGCTATATGTGATCACCATTAAAAAACATGATAACCCAATTCATTTATTTATGCTCTAATCTTTGTTATTTAGTTCCTTCTGCTTGCTTTGAGATTAGTTTGCTGTTCTTTTTCTACTTTCTCCACTTGTGCAATTAGGTCTTTAATTTCACCTTTCTTCTTTTTTAATGTGGGCATTTAGGGCTCTAAATTCTCCTCTCAGCATGGTCTTGGCTGCTGTCCATAAGTTTTAATATGTTGTGTTCTCATTTTCATTTTTCTCAAAATATCCACTGACTTCTCTTGCAATTCCTACATTGACCCACTAACTATTTTAGAATGGGTTGTTTAACCTCCATGTATTTGTGAATTTTCCAGTTCTCTACCTCTTGTTGATTTTCAGATTCATCCCATTGTCACCAAAGAAATTGCTTTATATAATTTCTATCTTTTAAATGTATTCAGACTTGTTTGGTGACCCAACATCTGGTCTATCATGGAGAATGATCCATGAGCACAAGAGAAGACTATATACCATGTGTTTTGAGGGTGCAATTTTATTATACACACATCTATTTCTCACTTCAGTTTTGCCAAATTTTCACCCCTGAAATATATGTGCATAAATATTTATGATTGGTATTTATTCTTGGTGGATTTCTGCATTTATTACTATGTACTGTCCTTCTTTGTCTCATCGCAGCTTTGCATTTAAAGTCTATATTTTCTGATATTATATTGGCTGTCAGAGCTCTTTTCCAGTTACTGTTTGCATGGAATATCTTTTTCCAGTCTATAACCTTCAACTTATTTGTGTTCTTATGTCCTGAACCTCATCTGAAGAGAGCATATAGATGGATCATATTTTGTTATCCAATCTGACAATCTGTGTCCTTTGATTGGGAAGCTTAATCCATTTACATTAAATGCTATCAATGAAAAAGCAGTATTTGCTTCAAACTTGTTATTCTTTTGGTTTTAAATGCTGTGTTAGTTTGCAAGCCATCAAAATGAAGTGGAAGGCCCACTTTCTGCTTTCAGGGCAAACTCACTATCCCCACATGTATGGGTAGATCTGCTCTCCTGGCCTGAGTTATCCTGGTTCCAGACCTTAGCCTCAATGATTCTGCCTCTGAAGACATTTTTCCTTCACTTTGTCCCTTTTCTGTCCCTTTTAGTCCAGACTGGCAGTGGTTCTAGTCATACAAATTTCACAATACTCTTGTTGGTTTTCTATGCAATGCACTTGGGGTGATGCCCATGAGACAAAAGGACTTGCCACAAATTCTTTCTGGATAACTCCATTTCCAATTCTTGCTTGTCCTGTAATAGCTGACTACTTCCATGCTTTGATAAATCCTCATGAGGGGCCTTATTCACTGGGGTTTCACTTTCTGAAAGCCTAGAATTTTCAAGGACATCAATTTCCATTTTCTTTGTACCTAAGTACTCGGCTCTCAACCTATATCTTTCCTCTCACATTTTACTATAATCTTCAAGGAGCAGCCAAACTACATTTTCCACATTTAGTTTGGAAATTTCTTTTGTTAAATATCTATGTTCATCACTCTACAAAGGATTGCCTTCCTTCCAGTTTGGAATGACACATTCATCATTTCTATCCAAAGCCTTATCAGAAGTGTTTTTAGAGTCCACATTTCTACCAATAGTGTCTTCAAAGCATTCTAAGCCTTCTCTATCAAGCACTTCACAACTCTTCTAGAATCTTCCCCTTATCCATTTAAAAATCTGTTCCAACATGTTTAGTATTTGCAAACTCTAGCAGCACTCCACTTCTCTGGAACCAAATATTTATTAGTTTGTAAGCTGCCAGAATGTGATATACAAGAACTGGAACGGCCTTTAAAAGGAGGAATTTAATAATTTACAAGTTTACACTTCTATGCCTATAAAACTGTCCAAACTAAGTCATCAATGGAAGGATACCTTAACTCAAAGAAGGTCCATGGGTCAGGAGCACCTCTGTCTACTGGGTAGTCACATGTTTGGTACCTGTCGGTCCCTTATTCTTGGGTTCCATTGCTTTCAGCCTCTGTTCCTGTGAGGGTTCCTCACTTTTCTTCTCTAGGGCCAGCTCTCATCACTTGGCTTCCCTTGGCTCTCTCCAGGTTCTGGCTTGAATAACATCTCATGCAAAAGCATACAACAACTTCTAGGCTCCAAGCATCTCCAAGTAACCATGTCTCTGCTCTCTGTAAGCTTTTGTCATTTCTGTAGGCTCCTGTCATTTCTGAGGTTTCTCCAAATTATTTCTTCTTTTAAAGGATTCCAATAAACTAATCAAGACCCACCTGGATTGAGTGGAGTCATATTTCCTGCTAATCAAAATTTCACAACCACAATTTGGTGTGTCACATCTCCATGGAGATAATTTGATCAGAAGACTTCAACCTACATTACTGAATCAGGATGAAAAGAAATGCTTGCCTCCACAAGATGGAATCAAAATTAAAACATGGCTTTTCTGGGGTACATAATCCTTTCAAACTGGCACATATGTTATATCATTTTAGCTTCTTTCTTACCATTCTTTTTACCCTAACTGATAATCTTCATTTGTACACTTCCTCCTAATGTTCTCTCTCCTGTCTTTTTCTTTCAGCCTGTAGAACTACTTTTAATATTTCTTGAGGGAAAGTCTCTTGTTGATGAACTCTCTCAGCTTTTGTTAATGAATATTCTAATCCATTTGGTATTTTTGAAGAATATTTTTGATGAATAAATATCTCTTGGATGGCAAATCTTTTCTTTCAGTACCTTAAAGTATAGCATACCATGACCTTTTTACATGTCCGGTTTCTAATTAGATATTGGGACTTAATCTTATTGAGTATTCTTAGTATGTGATGAATCACTTTTCTCTTCCTGCTTTCAGAATTCTGCATCTTTTCTCTTTGACATTCTTACTAGTATGATTCTTGGAGGAGGTTTATTAGTCTGTTTAAAGTATATTGTATTTCTTGGACATGTCTGCTTCTTTCATAAAACTTGGGAAATTTTCAGTCATTATGTCTTCAAATATTTTTTCTGTCTTTTTTCTCTTCTCTTCACCTTCTTGGACATCCATGGCCTGTATGTTTGTGCACTTCATGCTGTCATTCAATTCCCCAGTACCCTGCTCAAGTTTTCTATTCTTTTCTCTCTATTATGTTGGTATGATTTCAGGTGTTTTGTCTTCAGGTTGATTGATCCTTTCTTCTGCCTTTTTAGATCTGCTGTTGTACATCTCTAGTGTATTTTTCATCACTTCTATTATGTCTTTCTTTCCAGTAAGTTCTGTTATTTTTATTTGCATGCTTTAAAATTCTTCATTATTCTTACCTAGTGTCTTCTTAATATACATTATCTCTTGATAATGGGGTTGTGGGCCAGTTCCAAAAGGCCCTGTTGAGAGTGTCAGGTAAGATGCCAAAAAAAAAGGTTTTTATTATCTCTGCAAAGCTATGCTTTCCTGGAAAACTATTCCATGTGAGTGTGTTTTTTCACCATCCAGAAGCTTCTCCCCTCACAAATGCAGTGATAAAACTGTGTAAATGGGGAACACTTCAAGGGCAGGCTAGAACCATGATTCAGAGCCAGGACTCAGCATTCTCAGAATCTATGCTTGGCATTTAGCCATGTTCCCCCATTCCTGGGGAGGAAGGCCTCTATGACCTTTTTTTCTAGAGCAAGCAATCACAGACCGTAATGTGACTGCTTGCCCTGATGGTAGGGATGGCCACAGGCCACTGCCACAGCATGATTCACTCACAGGTTTTTGGTCACAGCATTTCAGTCAATCTGTTTTGCTCTTTCTTGGTTGCTGAACAGTTCTCCCTAGTCTTTGTAGACCCAGAGACATTGTTTCAGATAGTTTCTCCATGTCCACTAGCTGCTTGTGAAAGAGGAGTGTGCTCTGCAGACCCCTACTCTATCCTCTTCCCCATTTTTAATTAGATTACTTTTCTTTTTGTTGTTAAATATGAATGATTTCTTCATTTATTCTGGATAATAAACCTTTTTCAGGTATTTGGTTTCTGCATATTTTCTCCCATTGTGTATGTTTTCATTTGATTTTCATGATAAAGTTCTTTGAGTCACAAAAGTTTTAAAATTATGATGAGGTCCACTTATCTTGGGATTAACTTTACTTTTCTTTGAAAATTTATCCCACACTGTATTTCTCTTTTGTAATGGCCAAAGAGAACAATGGACTACCCCATGTTTAGAGCATGGCCTCCTGAATTTCCAATTACTACCAAATTATCATGGGGATCCCTCAGAGGAGATAGGTATAGATCATAGCTCATTACTTTGCAGAATTCAAGCATTTAAGCTTGGATCTTTAAAGGAATTACCACAGAGACTTTTTACCATAGACAAAACCAAAAGTTGGTAGATACCAGAGTATGTAAAGAACTAGGAGTGTAAAAAGAAAGAGAATATTTAATCCTTTAATCTGATGCTTAGTATTTTTATGTTGACTGATGTTATGAATGAATACACCATGCCCTTTAATACTTCAACTTAAAGGTAAATGTTTAAATCATACCTATATCTAATAACATTGAGTAAAATAATAATCTTGGAATTTACTTCACTGTAAATGTAAATGTCATTTTATGCTCAAGCAAATCCAGGAAATAGTCACAAAATGAAACAGAGATCACAACAAAGTGTATGTCTGAGTGACTACATTACAGTCCAGATAGTTATTTTTTACTAATTTTATAATGTTAACAATTTTAATGAGAGCAAGTTTTTAATGGTATATCCTGTAATATATTATTTTTATTTTTCTATTTCAATGGTAATGTGACTCATATATATGTTCATACATACTTAATATTAACTCACAGATTTATCAGGAATTTGATCTTTTATGACACTGCCTGTTCTCACTAAGACTTTAAAAGTCTGCATATATAACTCATTTCATATTCCAGGAGAAAAAGTAAAGGGTAACATGAATGCTGATTAGCATGCAAAAATTATTAACAATTATCTTAACAGACATACTAGCAAATGGCACACAAGAGCATGAAAAATACACAAATACATTTAACTGGTCACAAAAAATAAAAAGAGAAGGGAAAATGATGTTACAAACATCCATATTCAATTATCCCAGACATTTTTGAATAGCTTTTTCTAGTCACTTAGATTCAGCTAATGAAGATTTGACACTATGTTATCAAGAAAAATGAGAGAATAGATTATTCCATGAGCTAAAAGCATATTTCACAAATTTCTGTCATTCAGTTTCTACCTTGAAGATTTGTGGAATACCTACTGATCTAGTTGGCTAGCTGCCAGAATGCAATATACCAGAAATGGAATGGATTTTAAAAAGGGAGATTTAATCAGATGTTACTTTACAGTTCCAAGACTGAGAAAATGTAACAGTTAAACAAATCAATAGAAATGTCCAATCTAAGGCATCCAGGGAAAGATATATTTGTTCAATGAGGCCAGTGAAGTTCAGGGTTTCTCTCTCAAGTGGAAGGGCACATGGTGAACACAGTCACAGTTTCTCTGTCATCTGGATAGGCACATGGTGAACATGGTCAGGGTTCCTCTCTCATCTGGAAGGGCACATGGTGAACATGGCATCATCTGCTAGCTTCTTTTCCTGGCTTCCTGTTTCATGAAGCTCCCTGGGAGGCATTCTTCTTTTTCATCTCCAAAGTTCACTGGCTGGTGGACTCTGCTTCTTGTGGCTACGTCATTCTCTGCTCTCTCAGAAATCTCTTATTCTCCATAGTTTGTCCTCATGAAGATCCACTCAAATGGGTGGAGACATCCTCTACCTTATCCAGCTTAGCAATCACTCTTGATTAAATCACATCTCCAGGGAGAGGACCTAATTACAGTTTCAAGCATACAATATTGAATAGGGATTAGAAGAAATGGCTAGAAGAATAAAATGAAAATTTCAGAGGAGACAGAATTTGTGACAACTTATCAATAAATAACAAATCTCAAATCAGTTCGAGCGGATGAGAGAAAATATTGACAAGAACAAACTAAAGCTGAATGTAGAGCTAAAGAATATTTAGAAGATTCTGTGTCAACAAAATTCAAAAGTTTAAAAAGAAACATAATAGAAATGAGTAAGGAATGTAAAATAAGGAAGTTTAAAAATATATTAGAGGCAGACAACATCAAATTTGAACAAGCAGAATAAAGAAACAAACTAGAAGACAAGACAATTTAAATTATATAGTCAAAGAACAGATAGAGAAAAGAAAAGAAAAAAATGATGGATGTCTTAGGGATAATAGTGACAAGATGAAGCATACAAACATGCACATCATGGATGTCCAAGAAGAAGAGAAGAGACAAGGACCAGAGAAGACATTTGAGGAAATAATAACCATAAATTTTCCAACTCTTATGAAAGACATACTTATACATATCCAAGAAGTGCAATGTACTCCAAAGAGAGCAAACCTAATAGACACATATTAGTCAGAATTTCAAATGCCAAACATAAAGAGAGAATTCTGAAAACAACAAGATAAAAGTAATTTGTCATATGCAGGAAATCATCAATAAGTTCAAGTACTGATTTGTCGAACACCATGGAGGCCAGAAGGCAGTTGTGTTATTTACTTAATGTACTGAAAGTGGAGGAAAACTTTCAGCCAAAAATTCTTTATATGGTACAACAGTCCTTTAAAAATAAGGGAGAATTTAAAACATTCTCAGAAAAACACAATGTGAGCAAGTTTGTCAACAAAATGCATGCCTTATAAAATTCCTAAAGGGATGTCTTTAAGTTGAAAGGAAAAGAGAGAGGGTTTCGTGGAGTTGTGTGAAGAAGTGAAGATCTTCAGTAAAGGTAGCTAAAATGGTAAGTGCAAAACCCAGTAGTATTGTATCTTCACTATATAACTCTGCTATTTAATCCTTATTAGCCAGAATAAAATTGAATAAGAAAATGCCATATTCCTTGAAAATGGACACACAAAATATAAACAGGTAATGTGGCAAAAATAATTAAGGGGAATGAGAAAAATTGGAACAGAGAACATATATGGTGTTGAAACTAAGTTGATATTTTTCAAAGTTGTAGATTATTGATGCAGGTTGTGTAATACAAGCCCCAGGGTAACAGTAAAAATTATATTAAAAATATAGAGGAACAGAAATGACAAAGGGATTAGTCAGACACAACAAAAGTTCATCTACTCAGAAAAGGAGGCTGGAATATAGGAAAAGTGAGAACATATATGACATATAAAGAATAAAAGACAAAAAGTCTGAAGCAAGCAATGCCTTTATAGTAATAACACTGAATTTTGATGGTCAAACTCCCCGATCAAAAACAGTGATTGGTAGAACAGATAGAAAAAAAAATATCCAACTATTTGCTGTTTACAGGAGACTCACCTAATTTCAAAGGAGTCAAATAAGTTGAAGTGAAGGGGTGAAAAAAGATAAACCATGCAATAGTAACCATAAAAGAGGTGTGATAGCTATACTAATATCAGAAAAAGAAGCAGAAATTTAGTCAAAACCTCCTATGAGGCAAAGTTAGACACAATATATTAATAAAAGGGTAAATTCACCAAGAATTAATAACAATCTTTAATATGCATGAACCTAAACTCAGTGCCCCCAAATGCATGCAGGAAACACTGGCAAAACTGAAGAAAGTGATATAGGCACCTCTACAAAAATTTTAAGACCCTTCAATTCACCACTCTCAACAATATATAGAACAACTAGAGAGAAGATAAATAGGGAAAGACAGAACTTGAAAAAATGATACACAAACTCTACTTAACAGATACATACAGAACATTGTACCAGAAAGAAGCAGGATATACATTCTTCTCAATTGCAAATGGATCATTCCACAGGATAGATAAAATATTGTATAAGCCTAACACCTCCTTAATACTAAAGCCAGATAAGGATACTATTGGAAAGGAAAATAACAGATGAATTTCTATTATGAACATAGATAAAAAAGCAAAAATATACTATAAAATTGAACCCAATAGCACATGAAAAGAATTATACATTATGATTGCATAGGTTTATTTCAGTTATGTAAGGGTAGTTCAATATAATTAATGAAATACACCACATTAGCAAAATGAAGGGGAATAACATGATTATCTCAATTGACACAAAAAATGCATTTGACAAAATCTAGTATCCTTTCTTAATAAAAACAATTAGAGAAGCAGGAGTAGAAGAAAACTTCTTTAACATGATAAAGGTAATATATTAAAAACACACTGCCAAGATCATACTCAATGTTGAAAGCATGAATGTTTTCCCTATAAGATAAGGAACAAGACAAGAATGCCCACTAATATGACTGTTTTTCAACATTGTTGGAAGTTCTAGCCAGGACAGTAGGCAAGAAAAAGAGATAAAATTCATTCAAATTGGAAAAGATGAAGTAAAATTTTCACTATATATTTGTAAATTTCATAACCCTATGTAAAGAAAACAGCAAAAATTCTGCAGCAATGTTACTAGAGGAAACACACAAATCCAGCATAGTGACAGGGTACACAAGATCATCTTGCAAAAATAAGTAGTGTTTCTATACAATAGTAATGAACTATCTCAGGAAAAACTTTAAAAATTTCATTTGTAGTAGCAACTAAAAGAATTTAATATTTAGAGATAATTTTCCCAAAGGATAGAATGAGCTTGTACATTGAAAACTACAAAACTTTGCTAAAAGTAATTAAAGATGACTTAAGTAAGTGGAAATACATTCCGTGTTCATGGACTGGAAGACTAAACAATTTAAATATATCAATGGTTTCTCAAATTATTTACAAATCCAATGCAACCCAGTAAAATTCCAACAGCATTATCTGAAGAATTGGAAAAGCCAATCATCCAAACTTTCTGGAAGGTTAAGGATGCTCCAAATAGCCAAAAACTTCCTGAAAAAGAAGAATGAAGTTAGAAGACTCATATGTCCTGACTTTATAATTAATATCAAAACTACAGTGGTCAAAACTCACAATAGTGGCACAAGGATATGCATATGCATATATATCAATGGAATTGAGTTGAGAGTTCAGAAATAGACCTCACCTCTATGGCTGATTGATTTTGATAAGACTTCCAAGTCTATTCAATTGGGAAAGAATACTCTCTTCAACAATCAATTCTGGGAGAATTGGTTAACCTTATTCAAAAGACTTAAGGGGGCTCTGAATATAACAATATAAACCAAAATGAGTTTAAAATATATCAAAGACCTAAATATAAGAAGCAAGAATATAAAATGCCTAGAAGTCACTGTATGGAACCATTGTCAGGATCTGATGTTTGGTCATAGTTACTTAATATTTATACCCAGAACACAAGCAACAATAAAGTAGATAAATGGAACCTCACCAAAAATTAAAAACTTTTGTGCATCAATGTACTTTCTCATGAAAGTAAAAAGCCAACCTACTGAATGGGAGAAACTATATGGAAAATACATGTCCCATAAAGGTTTTAATATCAAGAATACATAAATAAATCCAACAACTTAATGTTAAGAAGACAAACAACCCAATTAAAAATGGGTAAAGACTTGAATGGACATTTCTCTAAAGAAGATATACAAGTAGCTGAAAGAACATGAAAAGATGTCAAAAATCATTAATTATTAGGGAAATGCAAATCAAAGCCACAATGTGATACTATTTGATCCACAATTAAATAGCTATTATTTTTAAAATAACAAAAAAGTACAAGTTCTAGAAAGAATGTGGAGAAATAGGAACTTAGCTTCTTTCCTCATGGCAATGTAAAATGGTACATCTGCTGTGGAAGATAATTTGGCAGTAAATCAGAAAGTAAGTTATAGAATCAGCATATAACCTGGCAATCCCACTACTGAGTACATAGCTAAATGAATTGAATGTGGGAAAGTTTATGCTTTTTTCGCAGACTGACATTCATAGTGGCATTTTACTCAATTGCCAAAAGTTAAAAGCAACCCAAATGTGCATCAAACAATGAAGTGATAAATAAAATGTCATATATACATACAATGGAATATTATTAAACATTAAACAGTAATGAGTTTCTGGTTGATGGGGCAATATCCATGAGCCTTGTGGACACTATATTGAGTGAAATAAGCCAGACACAAAGGAAAACTATTGTATGATCTCATGATATGAAATAATTTGAAGAAGCAAACTCATAGAGTTATAATCTAGAA
Organism: Myrmecophaga tridactyla; assembly: GCA_004026745.1. NCBI lineage: Eukaryota > Metazoa > Chordata > Mammalia > Pilosa > Myrmecophagidae > Myrmecophaga > Myrmecophaga tridactyla. The sequence goes on from PVIY010014435.1 coordinate 41,890, forward strand.
TATAGGCTATCAAGTGCTTGGTTGGATATAGCAAATGGGGAGTTAATGCTTAATTTGTAGAATTTCCATTTGAGTTGATTGCAAAGTTTTGGATATAAATGCTGGTAATGTTAGCACAACATTATGAATGTAATTCATAGCACTAAATTAAATATGTTGAGCGTGGATAAAAGGGAAAATATTTGGTTGTATATATGTGACTAGAATAAAAATTAGAAGGTAAAACAGGACTGTTCAATGCCTTGAACCCTATCATAAATAATGGATTATATTTAATAGTACAGTCATAAAAAATGTTATTCATGAATTATAACAAAGATACCTCACTAATATAAAGGGTGAATAGTAAGGTGGTATATGAAAAAATCATCCTAAGGTAAAATATTGACTATAATTAATGTTAAAAGTTTCATACTCTTTCATCAGTTGTAGCAAACGTACCACAATCATGCAAAGTGTGTTAATAATAGGGGGAAAATGGAACACTGTTTTTACATGATTTTTCTGTAAATGTGCAATTTCTCTGATTAAAATATTTTTTAAAAGGAAATGAAATTCTGATTCATGTGACAACATGAATGAAACTTGATGACATCATGTTCAGTGAAGTATATCTCATGAAAGGACAAATAATATATGATCTCAGGGGTGCAAGGGTAGCTCAGTGGTAGAATTCTCACCTGCCATGTAGGAGACCTGGGTTCAGTTCCCAGCCCATGCACTCCCTTCCCCCAAAAAACAAGCAAAACAAATAAACAAAAATTCAACAAATGGTGCTGCAGTAACAGTATACTCACATGGAAAAATAATGAAATGTGACCCGGCCATACAGCATTCAAAAAATAAATACATAAATAAAAAAATGTATAATCTCACTGTTATGAAATAAAATAAGCAAACTTGGGATCAGAATCTAGAATGTAAATTACCAGGGTCTGGATTGGGAGTAGGGAATGGGCAGTTCATGCTTAAAATGCATGGAATTTCTATTTGTGTTTATTATACTGTTTTGCTAATAAGTGATGGTGATGGTAACACAACACTGTGAATGTAATTTAAAATTCTGAATTATATATGTGAATGTAGTTAAAAGGAGAAATTTTGTGTTGATAGAATAAAATTTAAAAAAAACATAGGACAGTACATCACAGTGAACCCTGCTGTAAATAATAAACTACAGTTAATAGCACAATAATCAAATGTTCTTTCATGAATTGTAACAAGTACACCACACTGAACCATAGTATTTATAATAGTGTGGTATAGGGAAACTCTGTATTTTATGTATTCATGGATGATATTTCTGTAAGCCTACACCTTCTTTAACAAAGCTAATTATTTATTTTAAAAGTAATCAATAAAATAGAAAATTCTATCTGAAGACTGTCAAAGAAAATAAAAAGACACAGCACACATCAGCATTATTAGAAATAAAAATATGGGATATCAATATTGATCTTCTAGCTCTAAAAAGGATTAAAAAGGCATGTAAAATATTGACACCATTTAATTTGACAACTTAGAAGAAATGGATGAATTCATGGAAAATCACAAAAACTACCCAGACTCAACCATGACTAAATGAGTAATCTGATTAGTTTATGGTGTTAAAAAATTCATTTTTTAATAACAAGCCTGTGAAAAACAGTTCCTGACAGATGACCTCAGTGAATTTTATCAAACATTTAAAGAAAATTATCACCAATTTCACATAATTGCTTTCAGAAAACATACACAGAAAATACTTCCCAACTCATTCTAGTTAACCAATATTAACCTGAAACAAAATGAGGGCAGGCCAGTAAAGAATGCTTCTTGGCATACCTTCTTGTCTTGAAAAACTCCTCAATATACTATTTGTAAATGGAAAACAACAATGCCTAAAAGGAATCATACAACATGGGCAAGTGAAAATTTCTTCAGTTATTCAAGGTTGGTTCAGTGTTTGAAATTCAGTCAGTATAATCCACCACATTGAGAGATTAAGAAGAAAATCTATGATTATACAAGTTGATGAAGAAAAAGCTTTCAACATAACCCCAAACTCCTTCATGATTAATACATCAACAAACTAAGACTAGAACAGAAATTTCTCAACCTGATAAAGACCATCTGTGCTGTCTGTCTGGAATAAAATGGACAAAAAGATGGATTGAAGAAAAAAAATACTTCAAAGGCTGAACCATGGAAGCTATGTCTGAAGCCTGGAAATCAGGTGGGGAGAGAGCATATCCACCCATCAATGTGGAAAGATGAGTTTGCCCTGGAGGCAGGGTGAGGACTTTCCTCCTGGATGTTCTGGAAGAGTTTTGCCACCTCAGGCTTCAAAGAGGGTGGAACACATTCCCTGGTAATTGGGGAATGTCTGGCCTCCAATCACTGTTCTAAAGGGGTTGAGTATGTGCCATGGAAATGGTAGAGTCCAGGTTATGCCTAGATGCTTGGGGAGGGTGGGGCCTAAAACAAGATGGTTTCCCCAATGCTTCAATATGTGGAAACCCTTACTCCAGTGTTTGTATAGTGAAGGGCCACTATGTAAGCCCTTGGAAAGTGTAGGACTGCTGCTTTATCAAGCCCTGAGGATAAATGATTCCAGACCTAAAAAATCTAATGGAATTTTCCTTGTTATTTTCAGAATTTTTTGTATCCAGTCATCCCTGTTTACACTTCAATTTATTTCTATGGAAATGGAAATGCTTATCCTATGACTGTCCCTCAATTGTATATTAGTGGCAGATAACTTTGTTCTAGGTTTCACAGGTCCACAGCCAGAGGAGACTTTTGCTTTAGGAGAGAACATGCCTATAACTAACTTTGATGAGATTTTGTACTGTTTTTGACTTTGAATTGTATCTGTATTGTTACTGAAATGATTTAAGGCTTTTGTGATATTGTGATGGAATGAATGTATTTTACATTTGGAAAGAACACATTTTTGGGGGTCCAGAGGGTGGAATATGCTGGTTTGAAACTGTTATGTACCCCCAGTAAATCCATATTCTTCTAATCCAAACTTGTTGGTGCAGGCCTATTGTAGGTAGGACCTGCTGATTAGGTTGTTTCCATGGAGGTGAGACCCCCACCTATTCAAGGTGGTTCCTAATTAGCTTCGTGGAATCCTTTAAAAGGTGCAAATTTGGGGGGAAGCTCAAACACAGATCCTTGGAAATGCTGAGAGAGTTTGAAACCAGAAGCCTGGAGAAAAAGAGTGCAGACATTACCATGTGCCTTCCCTGCTGACAGAGAAATCTTGGACTTGATCAGCCTTTCTTGAATGAAGATATTCTCTTGTTGGTGCCTTAATCTGGACATTTTCATGGCCTTAGAAATGTAACTTGAAACTTAATAAATCTCCTTTATAAATGCCAATCCATTTTTGGTATGTTGCATTCTGGCAACATTAGCAAACGGAAATATGATCTATGTAAATAACTACAGCTAACATCATAGTTAATAGTGAAATGCTTTACATGCAATACTGCAAACTAGGCAAGGTTGTCCATTCTCACCATTGTTGTTCAACAAAGAACTGGAACACCTAGAAACCATAATAAGTCAGTAAAAATAAATACAGTACATAGAGATCAGAATGGAAAAAGTAGAGAAAATAAATTGCGTATTACATGATTCTGTAAATAAAAAATTCCAAAGAATCTACAAGAAACTGCAAGAAATAATAGGTGGGCTCAGCAAGATCTCAGGAATTAAGATCAACATTCAAATATCAATTACATTTCTATGTAACAATAAACATGTGAAAGCAAAATTTAAAAGTTAACACCATTTTTAATCACTTCAAATAATAAATACTCAGGTATAAATTTAATAAAATATGTATAGGTTATATAAACTAAAACATCATGCAATTATGGTGAAAGAAATAAATGAAAATCTAAACAAATGGAGAGACATACCATGTTCATGAATTGGGAGACTTAATATAGCAAAGATGTCAGTTATCCCTATATTGGCATACAGGTTTAGTGAAATTGTTATCAAAATGTAGCAAAGATAACTTTGACATATGAAAACTCCTTCTAAAATATGTAACAAAAGGCAGAGTCACAAGCATATCTGAAAAATATCTTGGAAATGAGAGCACATTGGGAGGAATTACTCAATTTGATAGGAAGTCCTTCGATATAGCTTCAATAATAAAGTGTAACACTGGAGGAGGGAAAAACACAAAAATATATTGAACAGTGTTGATAACCCAGAAAGCGCCCACATAAATATGCTCAAGGGTTCAAGAAATTAGATATCATAGGCACATAACACGCACAAAGCACTATCTATGTGAGCTTCAAAATTTATACAAAAATTAACTAAAAATGGATCACAGGCTTAAATATAAAACTAAAAAAAACTTAAAAAAAAACATAAAGACTACAACATATAGAAAAAGTTTGGAACCTAGGGAAAAGAAATAAATTCTGAAAATTGACTTCAAAATCATGATTTATAAAAGAAAAAATTGATATACAGATCTTTTTAAAAAATATTTTTAAATTTTTGTTTTAAAAAAATCCCATGAAGAGAATGAAAAGATGAGCTCCAGATAGGCAGAAAATATCTGCAAAAGACATATATGAAAAAGGATGAATGTCTAGAAATTTTTAAAACTTAATGGTATAAAAATAATCAAATTAAAAAGATTGGCAAAAGCCATGAACATGCATTTCCTGCAATTAGGTATTACAAAGATCAAAAATCAACTGTACCTCAACCTCATCTGGGGAAGGTGTATCAGGTATAACCTGGTTTCCTAGTGTAAATCATTATTTTTTAAAGAATTTAAACATATTGGCAAGCAAATCAACTTTGGACAACTTCCAATGAAGCCCAAAATAACACAACTATGAGGTTCTTAGGTTTGAAGCAGATCTCCTGACACCAAGAAGACCTTTAGAGTGAGGAATGATTGTTTTCCTCAAAATTCATGTATACCCAGAGAAAAAAAGTATAAATCTAAAAAATGCAATATCATAGGAGTAGTAAAAGTGTTTACAAAATTGATAAACAAGGAAACACAGTTCCCCAGGGCAGGCATGAACATTATAATACCCAGATAAACCCACTGTTGTTATAGTAAACCTCAATCACCTCATGTAAAAAATCACCTTATAATATATAGTAATTTGCCACTAGTAAATAAAGTTGTACCTCTGTAAACATATCCACTATAGCTTAAAAATATAATTAAAAAGTAATATGTTGTTTTAACATTTTTGAATAAAACAAAACTATGGAAAGCTTAACTATTCAGAGTTTGAGGTTCAGATAATATTGTCCAATTGTGATTACTCATGTGAATAACAGGAATAGTATTTAAGAAGAAAACTCAACATATGGAAGGTAGATTCACCCACACAAATGTAAAATGTACTGGAAAATTCACAATTCATAATTGTGAGTTATGTTGAATAAGAAAATGTATGGAGTTTTATTTTAATTATTTTCTCATAGTATAGTCAATGTAAAATATGTTAGATTAAATACATAATTACAAATGATAAGAAGATATTTTCAAGCTGATTTTAGAAGACATGGGGTGGGTTGAAAGAAACTGCACACTCAGATGTGAGTCAAATGGAATCTTTAAGCCCTATTTTTAAAAATACCATATCCTTACATTCATGAGAATCTTACCATGTTGATTTCAGAAATCCTCCCTACCTACCAACAAAAGAATTCTAAACTTTGAATTAGATGTTTGAATTATGTGCTTCCAATGAGTGAGAACTTTCGCATCAAAATTGTCTAAGCCCCTCAGCCTGGACAGCTTGACAGTAGCCTTTGTGAAGAGAGATCTTTACTAATAATTAACAAAAAAAGACTGCAATCAAGTCAGAAAACCTTTTACAGTTCCACTGTAGTTACAATGGGTATTTTGGCATGGTTTTCCCTAGTAGACTAATGAAATGGGAATTTGCAAGTTATGAGATTGGCACTACCTTAAGTGGATCCCTTATTGTTTGGTCTATAAAAGTGATTTATTAGCTTTTTCTACTGTCATTTCTAGCTAAAGTTGCATGATCAGAATAGGGTAGAACAAAAGCCCTGTATTTAAAAAACCATTATAGGTGGAGATGCTCACTTGTTAAATTTTTGGTCTTCTCAATAGATTGAGCATGGAATATAATATTTTTGCTTAAAAAAAAAGCTTTGCCATTGCAAATATCGAACATCAGGAATTTATGAAGCATGCTTAGCAAGAGAAAAATTGTGAATAGGAAACTTTCATTTTCCGTGGCTTCTATCTCATCTCTCAAGGCTTGTCTTGCTTTCTTAAATCCCCCATCAACCCAGCCACCAAGAAATCAAAACCTTCATGCTGTCTTCCAGCTCTCCAGGCTTTCTCACAGCTCAGTCTCCTAGGATTGTTCTTCTCACTAAACTTGCAGAAAGGCAAGAATTATTACTGTCCTTCAATGTATGCATGTAAATAACTGCCTATATACTAACATAATACCAATAGTCATTTAGAGTTGTGATTTTGACAACTGCATCAAAGTACCAAATGGAAAAGATTGCTCTCAATATCACAATTGTTTTAATTTGCAAAGTCTGTAAATCAAAACTATTACTCAGAGAGGAAGAAATTAACCAAGTTTCATAAGAACAGGGCAGAGGAAACACAAAAATTAGACAAAACTTTATCACTCTCTTGATCCCAGAATGGATTTAACATTCTTGAGGTTATAGTAATGCTTTATCATTAAGAAAACTGAGCTACTTACAGGTATCAACATTCTTCATAAAATGCTGGCCAAAAGGACAAAGTTAGGCACCCCCAAATAATATTATCAATATTTTAGGACTTAGAAAATATGTACATATCCATAATTGCATTTGGTCATCACAACAACCCTATGACATAGACAAGGAAAGGATTATTGTGTCATTTTAGAGATGAAGCAATGACACTGAGAAAAGTTAGTAACTTGCCCAAGATATAAAAAGGAATTAATAGCACACATTTTCTGGCCTACACTTTAATGTTTTATCCACTAGAAAAATATACATGGCTGACTGATTTTCCCAGTCAGGTTTTGATCTTCACTTGCTTTGCATAACTTTACACTGCCAGCACTCTATATAGCCAATATAAAAATATAAATAGTTAGATTCATGGGCATTAGTAATTTTCTTTAATGAATGTGGTCTACCACCTCTAGATTCCCTAACAGGCACTATCCTTCCTGATATGTGAAAATAATTACAACCTTTCAATGATATTTAAATGATATCAATTGCAGACTCAATGTGTTCTGTGCATTTGTTTTGAACCATTAAATCACCCCCTGAGATGGTTCTACACTGTGTATTCTTTAGGTCAGAAGGCACTTCTCTTGGCAGCAATTCCTGGAGTTACAGATTTTGTTAATCATTCCCAGATGCATCCTTAATTTTATTTGCAACTTTAGGCCCTATAGAGGCAGGCTCATTTTCATAAGAAACTTAGGTCCAATCTCATTGATCCCAAGGCAAAATGATTCTCTTGTAAGTTCCCAGTTAACTGTGTGGCTCCGAGGTTTGACATGTAAATCCCTTCTCACTAGTATTTCTTTATAGGATTACTTTTTATTATCAAAACTTCCTACACTTACACTATGATACCAACTTTTCAAAATTAGCTCTTGTGTCAGTTGGGACCACCAGCTAGCAATGCAAGGCAATTTTTTGTGTCATGTGTATGAAATGTGAAAAGGAGAGGAAGGCTTCAAACTTATTTGGCATCTGTGAAAGGAAAAAGTGAAGGCTTATGTTTGGGCAAGGGGATACTCTCTCCATATTACAAATTAACCAATCCAAGGGGGTGATCCATAGCAAAGTTACCTGTTAAAGAAGTTTTAAACCAGGTAATAATATACATTCCTTAGTACCCCTGTTATGTTCAATCATTAGCTGGACTATATGGGAAAAGCATCATTTCACTGCTAAAGTGAAAATGAAAACTTTTGTTTGTTGAGCTGCAGGATTTCATTTTATATTCTAGGCATTAAACTCTTATCACATAGTGATGTAATAAAGATGGTGGTGTAAAACATCCTAGTAAAAGATTCCCCTTAGAAACAGCAAATTAAAAGAGAACAATAAACTATCTCAAAACCCTGGAAGATAAGTGGGAATAGAGAACAACTCAACTCACACTGAATCAGAAAAAAAAAAAAAACACTTAAAATTGGCAGAAGAGCACTAGGGAAAATTTACCTGCCAAGGCCCCTCTCCTATGCTCAGATCCACATAACAGTTTGTGTGACTCATGTTTCTTGACACAGGCACATTTTAGTGTGCATCCCAGAAGATCTTTCTACACACGGTGGTAGTTTAACAGCCTATACTCATTCAAATACAGGTCCCTGAGGAATAATAGACCCAGGGCAGTGAATTGGCATTTGGTATTCCCATTCCCTTTCACTTGCTCCTGCTTACTGATGAATTTAAATGAAAATATTCAATGCCTTTATACATCATACTATCTAGTTCCATGGAATATAAATGCAGGGCATGGGTCTGAAAGGCAGCATAACTCAGTGCTGAAAGCTGGAGTGAGAAAATATACTCGAGTGAGGGACAGGAAGTGAGCTGACCACAGCAGCTATGGAGCAAAATCTGCATAAAATCAAAGGACACGTTTCAAGTGTCAGAGAGAGGATATTGGAAGAGGAAGTCTTTTCTTGGAGAGAAAATATTTGCATACACTGGGGAATTTTCAAAGTGATTGTGCACATCCAGGGCAATTCTCAAGCTCAGAGAGATCTGAGTTGAACCAAACTGTTAACCATAGGTTTTTCTGATGGTTCAGTGTAAATTGGGCTAAGCATTGAAGAAGAGCCAACACATAGACAATTTACACTAAAACTTTGGCTAATAGTAAGCATCTGACCTCTTGGGTTAGCACATAAAAAGTAATCAAATGCCCAGGTATCAAGAAAACATCACAAGTTGTAAGAGAAATAAGAAGAGAAATTTGAACAACAGATGAAGCACAGATATTGGAATAATAGTCAAAGACATCCAGTCATATCTCCTAAATAAGTTCAACAAACTAAAAGAAAACATGGACATTGAAATAAAGGAAATCCAGAAGATTACGCATGAACAAAAGGAGATAGTAGAAATTTTAAAAAGGAAACAAACATAACTTCTGGAAATGAGAAACAAACAAATGGAAATTGAAATAAATATACTAGATTTGAGAAGGTTGAAGAAGCAGTGAACTAGCAGACAGGATATTTGAAATCATTCACTCTGAAGAGTAGCAAGAGAAAAGAATGATAAAAGTAGGAAAGGCTAAACGACCTGTGGAACAACAGAGATTGTATCACCATACAAGTTATGGGAGTTCCTTAAGGAGAAGAGAAAAATAGAAGGGCAAAAAGAATATTTGAAGACATAATGGGTTTAAACATCCAAAACTTGACAAAAAGAAATGAATATTCAAGTCCAATAATCTCAATGAACTCCAAACAGAATAAACCCAAATATACTCCAAAAAATATCATAATCAAAATGTTAAGTGCTAAAGACAGAATTCTGAAATAGTAATAAAGAAGCAAATTGTCATGTACAAAGGATCCTCATTAAGATTAAGTGAGAAAAAGATTTCATGCCTATTTCTCATTAAAAACATGTAAGCAAGAAGTCAGTGGGATGGGCAATTTAAAGAAATGAATAAGAAAATTTGCCACCCAATAATTCTATATCTGGCAAAACTGTCCATCAAAAATCAGAGAAGGTTTTATAAACTCTCACCTAAAGAGAAATGGGGGAAGCTTTTTGCAATGAGACCAGCCCTGCAAGAAAAACCAAAGAAAATTCCTTTAGTTGAAAAGGAAAGACATAGATAACAATTTTGAGCCAAATGAAGACATAAAGAAAACCAGTAAAAATAACTACATAGCTAATACAAATGCCAGTATTATTGTATTCCGTGTATGTATGTCACACTATTTTTTCATTTTTAACTTTTTTATTACATAGTATGACATATATACAAAGCAAATAATTAAAAAAGCAATAGTTTTCAAAACACTTATCAATGAGTAGTTACAGGACAGATCTCAGAGTTTGTCATGGGCTACTATACAATCCTCTCATACTTTTCCTTCTAGCTACTCCAGAATATAGGAGGCTAGATGGTTTAAGCATTTTTTATCATCACAATTGATTTTTTTCCTTCTTCTTTTGTGAAAAATAACATATATACAAAAAAGTAATAAATTTCAAATACAGCGCCACAATTAGTTGCAGGACATATTTCATAGTTTGATATGGGTTACAATTTCACAACTTTAGATTTTTACTTCTAACAGCTGTAAAGATACTAGACACTAAAAGAGACATCAAATTGATGATTCAGCATTCATATTCATTTGTTAATGAATCTTCTCTGTATAACTTACCAGCTCCTTTGATCTTTCCATCCCTCTTTTTAGGCTTGTTTGGGCTATGGCAATTTGAAATTTTTCATATTGGAACAGTCTGTCACTAAGATGGGGTAGGAGATGGAACTATCTGATGTTCTGGAGAAGCTGGGCTAGGTTTCAGGACTTATCTGGATCAGGGACCCATCTGGAAGTTGTAGGCTTCTGGAAAGTTACTCTAGTGTATGGAAACCCTTGTGGAATCTTATATATTGCCACAGGTGTCACATTAATTTTTATTTCTTACAAGATTTATAATACAATTTCATAAAGAAGAGTCAAATATTTATAATTTGGGCATGAAAATATGAAGTATTAATGTATGAAAAAAATGACAGAATGAGGGGAATGGGATATAGGAGCAAAGATTGTGTATACTGTTGAAGTTAAATGGACATGGTTTCAAAATAATTTCTTACAGATTCAGCATGTTAAATATAAAATCCATCATAACCAAAAAGAAAACATCTAAATGATTTTCAAAGAGGAAAGGAGAGAAAGATAAACCTCTTCACTTTAAAAGGTACACTATACAAAAGAGAAAGCTGCAATGAAGTGAATGAGGGAAAAATAGTTCTAAAGGGCATGTCATGAGGAAAAAAAATGGCTGAAATAATACTGCTTTGATGTATTAAATTGTATACCCCAGTTTGAACATTTTCTTGGCCTTGAGCCACATTCTGGTGGGTGCAGGCTCATTGTAAAAAGATCTCTTCAAGATTTTACTTCCATTATGGTACAGCTTACTGAATCAAGTTGGGCTTTAATCCAGAATACTGGAGTACTCTATAAGCAGAGTAAAAGTCTGTTGGAGGAAGAAGACATGGGGAACAGCCAGAACCCGGATGTCAATGGAACACAGAACAGAATGGAGAAGATGCCACCATGTGCAATGACATGTGACAGAAAAACCAAGGTGTAAGGATTGCCAGCAGCCTGCCACAGAATATGACAGTCTTCTGGAAGAAAGCATCACCTTGCTGATGCCTCAAGTTTGGATTCTTCTAGCCTCAAAAGAGTGAACCAATAAGTTCTCATTGATTAAGATAATCCTTTTTATGATATCTGTTTTTGCATCCTGGAAAGAAAACACCTGCTTCATCAGTAATTTCTCTGAATATAAATAGATTAAACACCCCAGTCAAAGAGAGAGATTGTCAAAATGGATAAAAATGCATGATCCAACCATAATTGTTTACAAGAGACTCACCTGAGACCCAAAGATACAAATAGGTTAAGACTGAAGAGATAGAAAATAATATTCTGATCAAATGGTAATCAAAAGTGAGTGAAGGTGCCTGCATTAATATCAGAAAACTAGGTTTTAACTGAAAAACTGATATGACAAAGACATACAAGATATATTAATAAAAAAATTACTCCACCAAGAATATATAATAATTTAAAAAAATACGAAGGTGCAAGGGTAGTTTAGTGGTAAAATTCTCGTCTCCAAATTCTCGCCTCCAAATGGGAGACCCAGGTTTGATTCCCATCCCATGCACTTCTCCAAACAACAAAAACTAGCAAAGAAAGAAAGAAGAAACAAACAAAAGCATTCAACAAATAGTGCTGTAATGATGGGATACTCACAGGAAAAAAATGATATGTGATCCCCACCATATAGCATACTATATATATTCCAAATCCAACAGCCCCAAAATACCTGAATAAAAAATACAAAACTGCATTGATAAATAGTTCTGCAATAATATTGGAGACTTCAATACACCACTTAAAATAATGGATACAACACTGAACAGAAGAGCAACAAGGAAACAGAAGACCTGAACAATACACAGTATAGATGAATTAGATATAATGACATTTACACTACACTGAACAACAGTAAAATATGCATTTTTCTCAAATGTCCATGGATCATCTTTGAGGATATACTATATTTTACATTAGAAAAAATGTCCATAATTTAAAATGATTAAAAATTTAAAAGCATCCCCTCTGTCCACAACGGAATGAAACTAGAAGTCAGTAACAAGGAAAATTGGAAAAGTCACACATGTGTGGATATTAAACAATGCATTCTTAGAAAAATTAAGGGTCAAGGAAAAATAATAAGGGATGTTAAGAAATAATGGGACAAATGAAAACAAAAACATAATCTACATAAGCTTATGGGAAATTAATGCCTAGATTACAAAGTTAAATATCTCAAATATATAACCTAAATTCACATCTGGATGAAATAGACAAAGAAAAGCAAACTAAACTGAAATCTGGTAGAAGGAAGAAATAATAAAGATTAGAGCAGAACTAAGTGAAATAGTAAAAAAAAATAATAATAATAATAACTGAGAGAATCACTAAAACGAAAAGTTGGTTATTTAGAATCAAAAATATGTTCAACCTCATGGGTTATTAGGGAAATACAAATCAAGTCCAGAATGAGATATCATCTCAAACCTACTAGAATGGCAATTATCAAAAAACAGAAAACTACAAGTGCTGGAGAGGATGTGGAGAAAAAGGCACACTGATTCTGCACTGTTGGTGGGAAGATAATGGTTCAACTGTTCTGGAAGTCAGTTTGGCAGTACTCAGAAAGCTGAGTATAGAATTGCCATATTATCCAGCAATCCAATCACTAGGGATATATTCAGAAGAACTGAAGGCAAGGACAAAAACAGACATTTGCTCAACAATGTTTATAGCATCATTGTTTATGATTACCAAGAGATGGAAACAACCCAAATGTTCATCAACTGATGGATAAGCAAACTGTGGTATATATATATATATATATATATATATACACACATACATAATATATATATACATACATATATATATATACTTATATATGTATATATATATATATGATGGAATATTATACACCTGTAAGACAGAATAAAGTCATGAAGTGTATAGCAACAAGAATGGACCTTGAGGACATTATGCTGAGTGAAATTATCCAGAAACAAAAGGACAAATACTGTATGGTTTCACGAATATGAATGAACATTAATGAATGAATTTGACAGTTAAAGTTAAGAACACAGATCATCAGGAGATAGAAAGAGGGTAGAGATTAGGCATTTGATGCTAAAGGTGTATAAACTTTCAACAGGACTGTAAATATGCAGAAATGGATAGCACACCACTACCTGATGGTAGCAAAATATTGTAAACACAGTAAATGAAACTGAATGTGAGTATATTTCAGTGAGGAAGGCTAGGAGCATATTGACACCAGATGGAAAGATAGAGGATAAATACTGGGACAGTATAATTCAGCAGTGTCTAGATCAGACAATAATGATGAATAAATGCAGAAATATAAGGATGTGTTTGCATGAGGGAGAAAAATGAATGTCAACATTGCAAGCTGTTGAAAATGGGATGGTATAAAGGAAAAGATAGAATCGATGCAAACTAAGGTATATAGCTAACAGTAACATTGTAATGTGCTTTCATTGAATGTAACAAGTGTAATATGCCAAAAGTAAATGCCAATAAATTGAGGGATAAGGGGGAGGCATATGAGGTTCTTTGCAGAAGTAATGGAATTGACCTCATAAAAATTGTGATGGTGAAGAAAAGGCTAAGTGATTATAACAGGAACTATTGAGTTTTACTTTGGTTGGATTGTATGCTGTGTGAAAAAAAACAGCTGTTAATAAATGAACAGAGAGATACAAGCACTAAAAAAAATGTGGAGAGAAAGACGTACCTATTCACTGTTGTTGGGGAAGTTGAGTGGTGCAGCCCTGTATTTGAACTGTTGAAGAGCAACTATTCAAAGCACTGAAAAAGTGATCAGACTTCAGTTACAGATATGAATGAAGCTAATATGGGTAGGACTAAGGTAAGTCAGACTAAAGGGAAAAATATGATATTGACTGTATTTTAACGTCTCTGTAAGACCAAAGGAAGATATGTTTATTTGGTGTAAAATTTAAATTTTGGTAGCACACTATCGAATTTAACTTGTAAGGTCAATTTATTTGAAAATTATAACTACATGGAATCTTGAATATGGAGTGAAATCTTGTTGGTTTGTACAGGTTAGTGTGATGCCCAAATACATGTCAGAGTAATCTGGGCATATGATTAAAAGTATTTGTGATGTCTCCTTA